>OOIL02002490.1:159009-178505 GCA_900332095.2 Cuscuta campestris
TCTTGGGAATAGTCTCTCTACCTCATAGTAGGGTTAAGAAATGTGCACACACTCTCTCCACACCCTACTTTTATGGGATTCTAGTGGGTTTGTTGTAGTTCTAGTATAAGCAAATAAAGCTATACATTCAAAATATACATCCAAAAAGCTATAAAACTAGTTACCTGATTATTTAATCTGTGTATGAAAAATACTACCAACGCATGAATAGTAGCTAAGGCGTGTAAAAATGAGGCAATGGATTATCACTTGACAAAGGAAGTAGAACGTACTCTGTCAAGCTTGCTGGTAAGGTTAGTAGTTTCCGCATTGTGCTTTGCAAGCTCATCACGTATGCGCCTGCAATCAGTTTGCCGCTTATGAAGCAGAATACCATTATTTCAAGGATGATAGACACCAATATCTAAGTATTGTTGTTATTTATTTTCCCTTACCCCCTTTCAAGATTTAAATCCAAACGCTGGCCAGCAGTGAGCTTATCAACCTCATACCTGTTAAGGGTATGAGTATCAAATGTTACTTGAAAGCAAAGTGTGAATAAAATATGAACTAGCACATCAAAATGGATGCAAAGGACAATGTGGCAGACCTCAGTTCACTTCGCATTTTCTCAATGTCATTTAGGAGCTTTTCAGTCTCACGTTGCAACAGAGAAAAATGGTGTTCCTACCACCAGAATAAAGAGAGTCATTGACACAGATAATTTAGAGGAAACTATGCACATATGTCTTGTAGTAATAACGAAGGAGTACTAAGCATAGGGGTAAAAACTAACCTGTTGCAAAACAGATAATTTATTTTCATGGCACATAGATTTTGAAGTAATTCTAAATTTCTAAACGTGAATAGCTTCCAGAAAATTTCACAAAAGGTAACAAACGGAAAAAAAAAAAGCAGACTCCAAGCATTCATTGGAAGCAAGCACATGGTTTGGTTGGAGTCAATAAGAAGCCTATCTCGACACATTCACATTATACTAATGGAAGATGCAAGAAACTCTCTGATGGATGAACAAAGATTCACACTCCCTCCACTTCAAAAAAAGGTGTTGATTTATCATTTAAGAAGCTTTACACATGTTAAGAAATAAAGTACAATACATAAAACGCCGTTAATGAATATTCTTTTGCTAATTACTCCTAGTGAAAAAACATACTACTACAATTACAATTTACAAGGTAAATAAATGAAGTGGCCAATGAAGGGCAGATTAGGGAGAAAGGATCCTATTGTACATAGAAATAGAAAGCCTACACTTTGCAAATTTATAAAACTAACAAAACGTCACTTATTATCTACTACCTCCGTTTCTCAAAAGAGTTCCTCTTTTGACTTTGGGGGAAAATAAGGAAGTGTTAAATTGTAGTTGACTTTCCAATTTTGCCCTTGATGTGATGGGTAAAAGTAAGATGTGATAGTTTAGTTGTTAGTGAAAAAGTATGATGCGATAGGTAGGGTATGAAAAAGTAGGGGTAAAAGTGGTTTTTTAATAGAAAGGGGAAGTGTTTTAAGAAAAACAAAAAAATGAAAGAGGAAGGATTTTAAGAAACGGAGGGAGTACATGTTATGCAGCTCTAAAAGTTTTAGCATTTATGAACTCTGAATAAAATAGGGTCAAGTGTGTATCACTATAATATAAGAGGAGTGCTAGTGTAAGGGAAAACAAAGTAATTCTTTACCTGAGAGCTCTGCACTGATGATTTAAACTTGGATATGTTGGCTTCTTGGAGCATCTCAGACTAGAAAGAAAGAAACATAACAGAGAAGATCTTTAGAGAAGGTGGCATCTTCGTTTAATCACTTTAAGCACATGAGTGTTTTGCACCATAAAAATGCTTACTCTACCACTAACAACTTCTACAAGACACATTAGCCAAAAAAAGTAAAAAAAATATGACAAAATTACCTTCTGCATATCCGCCTTCGAAACCAAAGAACGTGCATTATTTTCCAAACTATCATTCAGAACTTTCGTAATTGCAAATGTTATTGCCTCTGCCTGCTTTGAAGGCACCCCATGTGCTTCTAATCCCCTCACCTGTCAGCACACCAAATTCCTATGAATAACAACACAAGAAGCTAATGCAAGTAGTAAAATAGAAAACAAATAAGGAGTCAAACAAAACCCCAAATTAATTACTTTGAATAACTTCATTTTCAGTGTTTTATCTTTCTGTTTGTCCTATTCTACAATTCAATTCCATAGAAATAGTTCTGAACAAAATTGTAAGAGGATCATTTGTTTACTCCTGCCTCCTTCTAAACTTAAACAAACGAACAAACAGCAGCAGGGATAATGATAACAATAATAATTACCAGAGCAAGCGTATCCACTAGAAAGGCACGATTTCCACTAGGTTTAACTAGCTCCGAGAACGACCTGAAATCGCATCTGTTCGATGAATGCATAGAAGGCGGCGGAATGAACAAATCGGCGTCACAAACGCCTTTCGATTGGAACTTATTCGTATGCGAGGAGGAACCAACTGGAGACGGATTGAGTCCTCTAGGGCGCAATTGAAGAACGAGCTTACGAACCGCCATTTTTTCAATTTATAAGGAAAAAATTGACAATCTCGAGCACGTCACGCAAAGCGGCGCATTACATCTGAGATTCGCCGCGAAGCCGATGAACAGTGAAATTCGAATAATCGGACGAAACGATCTCTTACAGACTTTACTCAAACGTCAAGGAGAAGATAGATTCCGGAAAGGGCGCAATTCAGAGGTTCCCATTCCTCAGTTCATTGATTGCCGAAGAAGGAAGACGATGGGCGCTGTCTTGGGGAAAAAGCTCTTCTTCTTTTTTTCGACCACGAGGAGGGAATGGCTGAATAATAAAGTTCCGGGCAAATGGGGTGAGAAGAAAAACCCCAAACCAATCCAAAAAAAAGAAAAAAAAAAAGGTGATTCATGAACTGAAAATGTGAATAAATGACCAAAAACAAATTTTTTCATTTGATTTTAGATCAACATTTTTTATACGACGGTGCTACAATTCCACTAATGAGTGTACCTTAAAATTACACCAAATATATACAATAACATTTTGATGATTGACATTGACACAAAACGCTGGCGCAATAAAAAAATTTGCATTAACATTTTATATTTGTGTGAACCATCATCCTAACATCGCACTAGCACACAAAGAAAGAGCACACCTACAATATACAATTTGGATTACAAATAACTTAATTCTTTTTCATCTTATTGAATTTACAAATCTTAAAAAAGTTAAAATTTCATAACCAAAATTTGTTACCAATATGAAGGAGAAAAGTACTTCGTATTATGAACCATAAACTTTTGCTAAAAACAAAATTATGAATATTTGAGATCTGGTCGGAAGAAAAAGATTATCTGAATACAGAATATAAATCCATAAATATTACTCCGTACATAGTATGTGAAGAAAGAAACTATGTTTGAGTATTAAGGTTTCAATTCTAGTTTGAGAAAGGCATTTTTGATTAGCATTCACATTTTGGATAAAATTTTAACAAGATTAATTTTGAAAACGTTAATGCTAAAAGCTACCGCCAAAAAACCTTTTCAAAGCGCTATCCTCTAATGTTGATGCCAAACGGAACCTAAATAGAGGACATTTTACGTGTAAAAATGCAAAATTCACTTCAAAAAGTAAAAAAAGAATATTATAACAATGTTTAACGTCCTAGTCCATATACAAATTTGAAAATACATTTATTTGGTCAATCAATACACACGAAAAAACTGGCAAATGAAACTTTTGTTATGAAAAAATATTATTCAAGGCTATTTGTGGTACACCATTTTTTGAATAAATCCTCATGACTGCGATTAAGCAGTATATAAAAGTCTATTCTACAAAAATGCTAGCAACATATGTTAAAGCATTAAACAAATAAAGTTGAAAGTACAGTTGTGCCCCTGACCCAAAATGGCCTATGGTAGTACTCCGTATTTAGTAAGAACAGGAAAAACAAAATTATAACTGTACAGGATTCAACATGTATTAGCCGAGATGGGGGAGAGAAACACTATGGTAACTATCTGACTAGACATGAAGGTAATCACACCGAGCCCCCTTCCTACACCGGCCACCTGTATTGTAGGGGCAAGGCGTCTGACGTTTAAAACTGCTGCCTCTAGGACCACCACCTGATGGTGGCTGTCTATTGGGACCACTGCTTCTCGGGCGTGGAGGAGCACTTGGCCCAGACCAACCTGGATTTGCATTTGGAGGAGCCATAGTTTGAACACCCGGATTACCTGGTTGTGGTTGTGGTGGTGCTGGTAGTGGGATCCAGCCAGGGTTCATGTTTCCAGGCATTGGTCCAGTGGGGGGCATAACCCAACCCATTTTGGGTGGGGGGGCCATTGTCTGAACAGGAGCTGCCCAATTCATATTCATGGGTGGTGTGGGCCCAACCCACCCCATGTTGGGATTACCCTGCATTGGTCCCCAAACTGGGGCAGGACCGTTCTGCGGCATCCATTGTTGAAAATTAGGCAAGGTTTGTGGTTGCATGGTTTGGGGTTGCATGCTTGGCTGGTTACCCTGAGTCTGACCCATCCAATATTCTGGTTGAGGCAAAGCTAAGCCCCCACCAGTATTTGAGAAACTTGCCGCAAGATTCTGAACAGCTGATGTAATGCTACCGCCCCAGTTGGCATACCCCACCTGAGGCTGCCCTGGTGTAGTAGGAACAGCACCCAAGACATTAACATCCATGTTTGGGTTCTGAACCGGATGTACATTTGGGTCTTGTGTGGCATGTTGGTTGTGGACCATCATTGTGGGTTGGGGTTCACTAACTGCAGTGGTATTCATCATAGGGCTAAAAACAGTACTGGAATTTGCAGAAACATTTTCAGAGTTCATTAATGGTTGTCCCCCTGTACTCACAGATGAAGAAGATAAGAGAGAAGAAATGCCAGCTGGCAACACTAAACGAGATGGTTCAGAGACAATTCCGGTCTCACCAGCAAATGGAGTGGGAGCAGGAGTTGCATTACCTTGAGTAGGAGTGGGAGAGGGAAGGTTCATTGTGTCATTACCGCCCCACTTTTCATTACTAGCTCCAGGCAGAACCGAACCAGTAGGTGCATTTGGAGATGCATGGTTCTGATCAAGACTAAATCTGTCTCCTTGCTTTTGCAGTACACTGCAAGACAAAGATCTATTCTCAATCTCCTTCTGTAGCCTACCGGCCAATGCATCAGTCAGAAGAATAGAGTCGTCTTGCGTTTCTGTGGATCTCCAAATTCTTAGATTGGCGGGAAAGTATCCCGTGTTGTTCCATTTCCGTAGCTGGACCATCGAAAATGGTCCTTGGTTTTTGCCAGAAGGGTCCTGGTAATGCCATATTTTTTCAGTTTCATTAATTTTGGGCCCGCCATCGTTATCTGCGACTTTTGGTGTAGGAGTAACGGGAGAAGTCACAGGTACTACCCCAGAAGCCATTTCATGTCTTGAAATAGTAGTGGTTAAGTTAACCTTCTCCACACTTCTATACTCAAGGTCTCTATCTCCTCTTCCTAGACCTCGTGGATTTTCATCAAATGTTTCATTTTTATGTGTACCATCTCCAATCATGACCGATGTATTCCTGCTAGAAAAATTTCTATCTGGTTCCCAATTCTTGGCTTGCATTTGATTAGCTCCACCACCATACGGATCTTTAGGAGAGGAGTTGCTTCGTGGGTACGGGTTTTTGGGAGAATAGTTGCCTCGCGGAGAAATTGGATCTCTCCCTCTCCTGCTAAAGCTTGAATCTCTTGACCTGATATAACTATCTGCACGAGCAAAGCAAGGAAGCAATTAATACTCTATTAGGACTGAGACACTGAGCTAGTTTTCATATGAAGTGCAAAGAAGCACAACCTCGCCTGTTTTCATCTGTAACAATGTCATCATCTTCAGATTCATAACTTGGATCCATTTTTGGATCATCGTGTATTTCTGGAATTTCTTCAAGCCTTCTTTGACGTTCCTCGGGTGTTTTCAGAAGTGCAAGTTTTTCAACACATTCTCTGAGTGTAAGCAATCGTTAAGGACTAATTGGACATAAGTGGTTTAAGGAACTGAACCTTACTATGGACCCCGACCCCACCCAAGAGGGGATATGACTTTTTTCTTCTGGCTGGCTACTCGTGCAAAGTACCGGAGTACTTGTTATGTGGCCAGCTAAAGTTGTGTATGATAAATCACTTCTAAGTAGTGTAGGCACCACAAATCAAACCAAAGTTTACCCATTTCTAGTTATTAGCTGAATATGGAAGCCATCAAATAGTCCAGCAAGGATAGCCAGTTTGTGTTTTTCAGATAACTGTCTATGGCCTTATTTGGCAACCTGCTATAAGTTCTTAGCTGTTTGTACCAGCATTTTGGGTAGCTGTAACAAAAAGCTTGGAAAAGAAGTTTTTTATAAAACATTGTGCAAAGACAGTTGCTCTAAATGCCTCTAAACATCTACTCGAAAAACAAAGCTTTTTTTGTTGCCAAAAGGATCCCATGAAGTTAAAATGCTTATTTAGTCCATAATGTACAAAAAGAGTCAACTTTACAATGATATAGCCTAAGATATATAATGGTAAATCAAAATGACAAATTAAACTTCGCTTCCCTATATATTTTTTTGAGGGATAAGGTTGTTTACATCTAGATCCCCCATCCTACCCCCCAAAAAAAACAAAAAACAAAAAAAAAAAAACCCTTTGGTGTTGAGACTATCCTGGGTTTCCAAAAACAAGCTTTTTCAAATGCCCTCTATGTCTATTACTTTCCTCGTTCTAGGATTCTGCCCATTTCATTGAAATAATGACCCACACCAATAAACATTCAGGATAAACCTTTTTAGAAACATGAGATGGATAAAACTATAAAACACAATTATATTAATTGAAAAATTGCAACTTTAAAAAAAAGGCCATGGTTATGTACAATGAGCAAAAATTCCAAAAATCAAGATAATGATTAGTTGAACAGCATTTACACTAACCTAATCAATCCACGACAAAGTGACATAGTTTTGATATATTCATAAACCGGAAAAACTATTACTCATTCAGCCCTTCATTTATAAGACATTGAAGTGTGGCACAAAAATTTAGAAAATGTGTAATTGTGTGGTTGATATTGAATTGATTACGTATGAGCCGATTTGGGCCGCAATGATCATACCAAATATGGTAGGGGACAATAACTTTGGCACACACGAAATAGAAAAAAGAAACAAAATCGTGCGAAAGAGGAGTACATACTTTCATGAACAAAAAGGTGTGATGTAATGCAAAATATTAATGACACATAAGATACTGAAAATCAGGATCGATTCGGCATTCAAAAGAACAACAATGTAGGAAGAAATGAAAAATCTCATCTTCAGTATATTCTACTATAATGCATAATTTGGTTAATTTTGGTTTGAGTGAAGTACTTGCTCAACATGACCCATATTTATTTCTTGAGTTTAAATTAATTTTAAATTTTTCATCAAATCTTCATTCCTTCAATATAAACCTCTATACTTTCCCTCAATTCCCTGGCATCCTGATTCCAAACGGACCCTAAAGTGCAAGGTATCAAGGGCATAATACTTCTAGCTCCATCTAATTGCAAGGTCTGGGAAGGTTCAAATGCCATTATTTGCATAAAGGGCTTAGTAAAAGGGTTCTGGCCTGTGAACAACTGGATAGCAAGCAAGCAAGTAGACACTAGACAATATCATCAAGCACAAAGTGGTAGACTAGTTATATTTAGTCATATGAAAACTGAGCATCGTAATGAAGGAAGCATTTCATTAAAAAGGATATTCTTTCCGGCGCCCTTTCTCACTTGCTCGATCACGAAGATTAGTTATACGCAGGATCTCTGATTCCAACCACTGCAGTGCAAACAGAAAAAACAGTATGGCTTAGGAGAACAAGGTAAATTCCATTTGAGCCTACAAGAACACAATCAATTAGAGGAGTTTCTTTGGGTTTGATGGTGGTGATGGGGAGGGCTATAATCATTTTAGACGTGTCAGATCTGCAAATCCTACTCACTCAACAAGAATGCCCCAGAATTCCACAGATACATGCTTAAGGGAATATGAGATAGTACCAATTGAAGTTTTACTTTTGACAAGAGTGCAGAGAAATCTATGTGTGTAGTTGTGCATACAAAAACATTACAATGAGTCCAACAAAGCACGAGAATCTTAACTGTACCATACACATCAAGAAAGAAAAATTTTAAACTAGTCCCAGGAAAAAAAACTTACATCATTGACTCTTGCTTCATGCAATTCCAAGGCCTTGTCAAGAATTACACCCTGAAAAGTTACTTGTGAGTAAATTGACAACAAAATGAGTTAAGAAAATCATTAAAAGAATTCTAACAACAGTTCTTACCACTTTGGGCCTATTAATAAGACCACATTTCATACTTTGTCGTAAACGTTTGCATTCATCCTGCAAAAATCAATTCAATTCTTTGTGAACAATATAACTAGAAAATCCTTTTGGGGGAGAGTGGGGGGCATTTACAGATACACTTAAGTAGAAGCAAGTCTTAGATGAGTATGATGATCAAAATGTTATGATTAGGAGCATCTGGATATGAAAAACTGTTAGATGTAACTATGTAAGACACCAAACAAATGATTGATGCCTTAACCTACATTGTTTAATAATATCACTTGCCACAATCCCAACTCTGTAGGATAAATAAAGCTCTGAAGATTGTTTATAGGACATGAAGAGAAGAAGAAAATGAAAAAAAATGAAAAAAAATGAAAAAAAATGAAAAACTTATTTGCATTAGGTGATGATTAGGCTCAAGCACTGATATTGGGCATTTAATCGGAGTGGAAAGACATGAAATATTATGGCCACAAGCTCAAACCAGATTTAGAAGGAACTCTGTGAGCTAGATCCAGAAACCAAAATGGGTAAGAGGCCTAGTAAATAAGGTGTTTCAATGGAACTAACTACATCCTAGCTTCTCTTTATTTTTTGTATATAGTTTTGATGGGTAAAATAGGACAAACTAGACTCCCACGCACAAACACAAGAAACTTACAAACTTATAAAACAATGTAAAACAAGCTTCACTCCTGAGAAATGGAGGTCTTAGCTGATCGTGCATATGCATCATCGAAACTTACCTCAGTGAAGTCTTGGTTTGAGATTGTATCAATTGAGATGACCTCTGTCTTGTTCAAATTCAAGATTTCAAGCAAGATATCTGTAGTTCTTTTGCCAACTTTATATGGATCGGACGTTTTGCTCAGACCTGCAACAAAATGTATTTAGCTACGACCAAAAGTGTTACTTCTAAGCAACAAATCAAGTATAGCATCTATAGCACATAAAAATGCAAATGGAATTTGAAAGTTCTCTGTAATTACCTATGACTTGAACCAGTCTGTACATATCTTGCTTTTGATTGTTACCTGAGATCCTTATTCTCACAAAGGTACCAACAATTTTTTCTTGAAAATTCTCCACGTCTTCAAGCAGGTCCTCCATTAACTTCCGCCGACCATAGATCAAGCCGATGTTGTGCATGTCAATAGCTGCATAATCATCAAGATTAGATTGTGGTCCTCGAATGTTGCCCTTCTTACGCTTGTGTTTCCTATCTTTGACTTCCCTCACAGGTGTGTCCTGGTTTTCATCAGCCTCTATCTCAGTATCAACAACAGTGCCATGGGCATCATCGGTATGAGAATCCTCCTTTATATGAAAGTGAGATTCCAATAATTTTAACATTTCAAAATGCATAACACGTGGTTTTCCAAATAGACTTTGAAGTCTTGAATCACATGTGATTTGACTCTTCTTATTTGGAGTACGAAGTTTGTTCCTTTGGATATACTCGAGCAACAAAGTCTGCACTTCAAACTGAGGAACAACTGAAGTGTCACCATTTCGCATGTGCTTAACAAATTCAATTAGCTCTTTTGATGCCCATGTAGTGCTGTCAGGTGTAGATGTGCCTTCATTTCCAGCATTTATGGGTATATTACTCATAGCAGCTTCTTTTGAAAGGGACTTTGATCTTTTTGTGACCTTTCTTCTCTTTAAACTATTGACTTCAACCTTCTCATCAGAATTGTCAGAGCCAGAACCTCCATCTTCATTACTGTCAAAATGTGGTGCAGACTGCTCATGTCTATTGCCAGAGACATCAGATCCCTTCCATGCACTTTTGGCATTCGCTATTTCTTCTGAAGATAAGGAGAGCTTCTCTTTCAAATCCATATAGTAGTCCTTGAAAAGAAACTCCCAACTACTTTTGTCATCAAAATCTACATGTATCTGGAACATCAAAAAATGAGTACTGAGTACTACACTAACAAAATCAAAGGAGTTAGTGAATAAGCCTGAAAGCAAACTAGCACATGCACTTAAAGTTGAAACTACATGTGTCTAAAGCAGGTCTCATCAATAAAGACATGATATCCACATGTCACCTTCTCCAATGGGATGATATTTACTACGGAGTATTATTATTATTTTGATCAAAGAATAAACCAGACCATAAACATTCAGCAGAAAAGAAAATATACCTCCAACGATAAAGTTTGATCAAAATCTGGATTCCCTAGTGGCATGTTTACTAAAAGCCTGCTATGTTTCTAAACCTTGTTTTCTTGATGCACTACTAGGAAATTATCCTAGTGTTCATGATCCATAGTATTGGCTGTTTGATAATATAGAGTGTAAACTGAGAAGTGTCTATCGAGTATAGACCCTTGCTGTAAAGTGAATAGACAACATTTGACATTCAATTGTAAGTCACAACCTTGTGCAACCTGACAGCAATGATAGAATCTTAAAGTTCCTTCGGAATGACAAATTTTGGAGAACTTCTACTGAAGCTTTTGATTCTCTTGCTAACCTCCAAAGTAAATGTGCACCTATGGTAAATTCTTGCTCCATTTGTCATAGAGATGGTGAACCTGAATTGCATTTTCTAAGTTAGAACCCTTGTGCCACACAGCCTGGGTGTAATGGCTATTATGTTGCCATGGGTGATCTGGCAAGCTAGAAATACTATGGTCTGGAATGGTAATTTCCAAGCTCCAGTAAATTGGCAATCAGCCTTTCGTTATTATAGTGACCAGATGGCACACATTTACAGTATATGAATATCGTTGGACAGAAGCAGAGTTGAGATTAAGTAGAGTAAGCCATGCAAAGATTAGATTGTATGGTTAATGGTGATGCCTCTATTGTACAAGGTGAAGATTATGAAAAGGTCATTTTCCTTGGGAAAAATGAAGTTGGGAGATTCATAGCATCAAAACATATGAAGGGCTTCTTTCAAGCATGGCAGAAACAAGTGGAATAGGAGAGTATTTAAGCTGCATTAAGACTTCAATTGGCCACAAGTCATTATGGAAACAGATTCTATTCAAGTAGTGTGAGCGCGTCTGATCCTATATATACACATTTATCAAGTTTCGGCTATATTGTTCCTGATTGTAAATCTCCAATCAAGAGATAAAAACTTGTGTTAAGTGCACATTTGTCCAACTTACACTTTAATGTTGAATGAATGCAATGAATGTTTTTTTAAGGATTATGATCACATTAGATCAGATCAGCCTAGAAACTTTCAAACCAGAACATAATAATATAAGATCATGCTGCTTTAGGCAAAGAGTACATGTCCTAGAGCTTTCCAAAAATAGTGCAAAGTTGATATTCTGAAAATTTACAACAAAAGAGGCAAATGTTATTTCATCTGGTTTGATGACTATGCAAATGTTAAACCCTTTGATGATTTTTATAAGAGAAGTGTTAAACATGCACTAATCCCAATTAATACTCCACCCATCCCATGGGGAAGTTTAGGTGTTGACTTCATATAGTTTAAGTGTAGTATTTAACAGTGAAAATTGAAGAAGAAATTTAACTAGAAGTCTAGAAGAGAGTGAAATGGTATGAGCCACATATTCCTATTCCTAAAAAGGAAATGTGAGAAGTGTAAGGTTTATTAGAGTAACTTCATTGCAGGATGGAAGAAGTATGAAGAAGTAAATATGGCGCGAGTGCCCTGTATTCAATCTCAAACGTTATTGGTGTTCACATGCTGAGTGAAATGTCATATATATTAAACCTTAAGGAAGTGTAAGCAGTGGAAGAGGGAAGGAAAGAGATGTGTAAGTGGTTGTCCTATCATTGCTTGGGATACAATGTGGAAGGAAAGGTGTATGACTACCTTACTATAAGAAAATAATGTAGGTTGTGGGTAGCAAAGGTTGTGGGTATTATAGAGGATGGCACAAGAGTGTAACATACAACTTTTTTTGGAAAATAATAATAATACATGAGTAATTGTCAGCCTCACCTCCCCTACACCCCAAATTGCAATGTAAGCAAATCAATAGAATTGAGGTGTAATAATCAGAACACCTACACTCCCTTACACGTCCATCACCAACTGTCTACCTTCAAATTTCTTCAAGAATAATGTTCTAAACTCTCACACTATCTAAACAAATCATGAATGTCATAAAACGAGTTGGACATGAAGTCCACCAAGGGGGAGGGACCATGACCATGCCCCATAAACAATACGGAACCACTTGAGTAGGAACACCCTGGAGAGAGATTTAAGGATTATAGAGGCACATACATCTTCGCCTCCTTGCTGCTCGCTTTCAATTAGCCTGACCACTCTCATGCAGGTCTCACAAAAGCCTTTGTTTCTTCTAATACATAAAAAAACAGCACCTTTGACGCACCCCTTGCATAGGGAGTAGGGGCATGTATAACACATGTAATGTGGATTCTTCTCACAAATGCTACATTGATGCCAACCTGAAATAAATAGAAAGCGTGATGCATCATATTATGTGGACATGTAGTGTACATTCTTCTCGCAAATGCTACATTGATGTCAACCTGAAATACATCGAAAGTGTGATGCGCCATATTATGTGCATCAAAGACAACATTACCCCAGTGCCTCAAAGGCTCCCGCCCATTGCGAGGTAGGGGGGTCAGATGTACGCAGCCTGACCCCTACGTATAAAACATGGGCTGGCTGTTTCCGAATGACCCGTAAGTTGCATTGTATTACTACTACTTCACTATTGAAAGAAGCATAGACGGTTTAAAGAGTCTATTAGGAATAATAAATGTATCAGGAGACCTTCATTATTTTATTGTTTCTTTATTGTATCGTTACTATAGTTCTTCTCTTACTATGATTAGAACTCTCTTTTGTAATCTCTATATATATGGATGTATCGTTCATTATTAAATAAGACCAACTATTATCAAATTGTATCATGGTATCGGAGTTAAGGTTCTTAAAAACCTAGACTATTTTTTGACCGAGCACATCACCGATCTCTTTTCACGGCAGACAACCGTCTGACAGCATGGCGTCACTGACCGTTCTCTACAAGCGTGCATATTAGCCGCTGTTTATTATCTCTCTCTTTCTCTCCAAAAAAAAAATCCAATATCTCTCTCTTTCAAAAAAAATCATGTTCATGATCAAAAGACAAGAAAGATGCATTTGTTTGTGTTCTCTTCTAGAGTCTAAAAACATGGAAAGCAATAGAGAGACAGAAAATGGCCCAAGATCTGGCTCTCCACTTTTAGAGGCTATCCGCCTATCCTCACAAATCTGCTTCCGCAGGCTCAATTCCTCACTTTGTCAAAAATGCTAAACGTTTTTAGAAAACAAATCCATTTTTGGCTCTGCACATAATATGGTGTATGCTTCCATCATATCTGATGGAGCCAAAGATTCACTACTTTTTTGTTTTTGGGGTATGATGGATTAAAGCAAAATGACTGATACAATTTGATAACAATTCGTTTTATTGAATAATGAATGATACATCCATATATATAGAGAATTAGGACGGATATTATGTTTACTCATTCATTAAAGATATGAAATGAATGAATTCAAAGAATAAAACAGATTAATAACCATGATTACGACAAATAGGTTACATGAGTTGCACAGTCACTAAAATAATTCCAAGTATGTCATGGTATACAAAATAATTCATCCAATTGCTCAACCCCATTATGTTATTATATAAATGCATAAAAGATGAAGCTTTTAGAGAATGAAAATATTAGTAACCAATGCACTACGATAAAGCAGATTGATAAATGCATGTATACACACACACACACACACAAAGATATTCAGTATATGGATAGTAAGAGAGGGGACAACCCACTAACCACAATTCCAACGGCCTTTTGCTCGAAAAAATGCTTCATCGCGATTAACACAAGATGGATGATAAGCTTTTGGGCAGCCCCTAATAATGCATGGAAAGGATAAGATCATCAAATAAATTAATTGTGCACCGGAAAGATTAAGCTCCGGCTATCAAGACCATGGGACAGCTTGTTTTTTGAAAAATACAACTGTTATAATTCATAAATGATACATTCTGAAAATATTTCTGATAGTTTAACT
Source organism: Cuscuta campestris (assembly GCA_900332095.2). NCBI lineage: Eukaryota > Viridiplantae > Streptophyta > Magnoliopsida > Solanales > Convolvulaceae > Cuscuta > Cuscuta campestris. The sequence goes on from OOIL02002490.1 coordinate 173,447, forward strand.
AAATGGATTTCCTAAACTCTGCACATGGAGCATCCGTTAGCAAGAAAGCAATGAGTATTTGATGCTTAAGGACTTCTTACATAACCCAGCATAAAGGTTATACATGTATTAGAGATACTTGAATCCATTTCTAGAATCACATTTTCTTGAAAATAACATATCTTTTCTCAAAACTTGAAAATGAATAACATGAATTGCTGCCTACATGGACATTACAAATACCCTTTTTTGAACAAAAGAAGCTTTTTGAAAAGGGAATCTTTTATAGGATGGAGGGAGTGTATGTTATACCAAACTCACCTGCGGTCACAAAGCACCAGATCTCCACCATCAAAACAAATGAAGCAAACATCTTCTCCAGTCACTTTCCTCCTAGGAGCTCTTGTGGTTGCCTTATGAGTAGAGGGGCTGTTAGAATTCTTCCTTTTTTTATGCTTTCCTGAAAAGCCTTTAGCTGAGTCTACGACATCAGTTTCAGTTTCGATTTCGGTAGCAATTTCTTCAGCAGTACTCGCCTCATTTTCCCCATATTGAGGATCTTCCTGTGAATCCTCTAACATTGAAGCAGCTTCACCATCTTCTGACCTCATAATGTCCTCTGCATCTTCTGACCTCATAATGTCCTCTGCAACTTCGATAAATTCTCTATTGCCTTCCACAGTTTGAACAGGTGTTTCCCTGTCTTCAACCTCCATAACATCATCTCGATCTGTTTCCAATTCTTGATTGGCTTCCCCAGTTGGAACTGAAGCATCGTCACTGTGTTCAGCCTTTGTTATGTATGTAGCAGTTTCACTGTCTTTCACCTCCATAACAACTTCTCCATCTGTTTCCAGTTCTCTATTTCCTTCCTCGGTTGGAACTGAAGAACCTTCACCATCTTCAGCCTTTGGTATGTACTTAGCAGTGTCCCTGTCTTCAGCACACTTACCATAGTCTCCATCTGTTTCCAATTCTACATCGGCTTCCCCGGTTGGAACTGAAGCATTTTCACCATCTTCAGCCTCCATTGTATGCTTCCTATCTGTTTCCAATTGCCTACGAACTTCCACCATTGGAATTGAGGCAGCTTCTTCTTCTTCAGCCCTCGTAGCCTCCACTTCATCTGTTTCCATTTCTCTACTAGCCTCTGTAATAGAAATTAAAGCATCATCTTTGTCTTCATCCACTGTTGCCACATCTACTGTTTCTATGTCTCTATTGGCTTCAGCAGTTGGAATTAAATCTGGCTCATTTTCTTTTGCCACTGTTACCTCCTCGGCATCTGTTTCCATTTCTCTATGAGCAGCTTCATCAAATACGGCCTCTATTGCACTTTCTCTATCTGTTACCTCCTCTATTGTTCCAATTTCTCTCTTGGGTTCAGCAGTTGGTATCGAATCATGTTCATCTTCTTTGGCCACTGTTGCCTGCTCTTCACCTGTTTCCATTTCTCTATTAGCAGCTTCATCTACTTCAGCCCTCAATGCACATTCTTTGTCTATTCCCAATTCTTTATTAGCTTCCACGATTGGAATTAAAGCAGCTTCAACACCTTCAGCCTTTGATACAACATTTTCATCTGTTTCCAGTTCTCTTTTAGTTTCCCCAGATGGAAAATCTGCCTCCATTGGATCTACTGCCTCAGAATGCTTGTCATCAAGCAGAGGACTGTCTGCAGTAGCAACAACAGCAATTAGTGCTTCTAGCTCAATGTCCAGTTCTAGTAGAGCTGGGCAGGAGTGGATTGGTGCGGTTTATGTAAAACACAAAACCACTCCACAAATGTGGTTTGATATATTAGTGAGTACGCACTGACCCTTAAGATAGTTTACACTGCAAAAGCTGAGAATCATTTTCAAAATAAGTCGCATACACCCTCTTAGTAAGATTTCTGTAGCTCACATTATTTTTACTTTTTCACATCAATTTCACCCACACAATTCCACACTTCTTAACTTGCAAGCCACCACCCCGTCTCAAAAACAGTGAGATAGAGAGAGTATATTATTAGGATTAATTACACTACTTAAACAGAAATATAGAGTATGGCATTATATATTTAATAATCTCCGTCCCAAAATTAACTTGCCACCTCCCATTTTAGCTTATCCAAAATAAACTTCTCATTCCTCTTAAGAAAAACATTAAATAGTTTGCATTATTTTTCTCTCCGCATAGATCTATTTCATTTTTTTTAACACCGTGAAAAAACATACTCTCTCCGTGCACAAAAAAAAACTTTCCGTTCACTATTCATAGGGTGAAACTTTATTCACTTTGTTTTCGTCCCTCATTTGATAAAATAATATAGTCATGTCACCTCTAGTTTTGTAGATCTTTTGATATACTCCCTCTGTCCAGAGTATTTGTCCACTTTCATTTTTACACACCATCCAATACACTTCTTTAATCCACTTTATCTTGTAATTTGTATATTAAAAAATTATAGAAATTATTTATTAATAATCTATATGTTAGGACAAATCAAACAAGATCACACATGACTATATTTAGGCTTACACATTGAGAGAATTTGATGAGTCAAAGTGCTTAGATAACAGTTCTAAAAGTCAAAAGTGGACAAATATAGCGGGACGGAGGTAGTAGTTTTTTTAGATATAACTTTCAGTTTTAAATTTTACTCCATTTTTCATGCAAAATGATTTGAAAATACCTTCAGTCAAACATCGTAAAACGCAATGAGAAGTTTATTTGTGGACGGAGGGAGTATGTAAAGTTTAACGCGTGACAGAGGGAAAATGTGGTGTGAATACAATCCGCTTTAAAATTATACAATCTGCAGCCATCTCCCATTTAAGCTTATCCAAAATAAACATCTCATTCCTCTTAAGAAAAACATTATATGGTTTGCATTATTTTTCTCTCCTCCGCATAGATCTATTTCACTTTTTTTAACACTGTGAAAAAAAATATGTGAAGTTTAATGTCCGACAGAGGGAAAATATGTGGTGTGAATCCAATCCCCTTTAAAATTATACAATCTGCGATGTTCTGCAAAATGAACTAGAGGTACGGTTTTGGTGACTTTCCCAGCCTATCTTCAAGCAAAAATTCATTAAGAGGATGCCCCGTTTTAACACTGTTCTCCACTCCACTGCCAAGATCCAACTACTGAAGTTGCGATTAAAGCCACCTCTACCACCTCCCCTTTATGTATTTATTTTTACATCTCTAACCTCTAGCAAATTTTCATTGTCTAAATAGCCTCTACTAACAATTGTCTCAAAACTCGTATGCAATGGTGAGATGTTCTTTTTCACTTGAGTTAATACTATTTAGTGTTTATTACCTTGATGAGTTACAAAAAGGCCGGTTGGATTAGGGAAGGGGGAGTAAATGGGTTCTTATGACACATTCTTGTGGTATTAGGCATGAGTATATGTGGACGTCAGTCATTCCTAGAAGAGTTTGGGGCAGGCTTTATATCAATAAGTTCTAAAAAAAATTCGTACTCTTCAATCTTCAGGTTGACCCTATTTTGTCCAAGTTTGCCTACCTAATAAATGTGAGGACCAAGGCCCAACAAGAGTGCATGCTAAATTTCACAGAGACGAGGACAAGTACTCAAACGTGGTGGAATAGCGAAATGTGAAACACTAATTCTTCAAAATTTATACCAAAATTTATATAGGCTTTGAGTGTAAGGACTTCCCCAAGTACCCAAACAGGAACAATTTTGGGGATGGAAAGCGGGATGTACTTGAAGAATCCGTGCAACATAGAGTGCACTAGCCCAATAAAGATTATAATAAACATAACTCACAATATAGAATGAGGAGATTCTGTAAACCTTAAAATTCAAACAAGTAAACGAATTTTAATATACCACAAAAAATCTTACAATAGCTGTTGAGAAAATTATGAATTAACAAAAAAAATTAATAAACCCATCACAATTAACCAACAAATCCATAAAAATTATGAACACCGTCAAACATGTTGGCAGCAACTTCATCCTCTACTACTTTATTTATTCCGAACTTTTAATTTTCTTAAATAATTAAAGAAAGAAACTGAAATGAGAGGTCATTTTAAGGTATGGTCATTCACTTGAATTACTAGGAAAACTCGAAGTCATTTCTTGATTTTTTTTTTGTATTGAAACTACAAACTACACAGAGATGTCTATCAATACTCATACATGCAAAACATTGATATAAATTACAAAATCTATTAAAAGAATACCTGCCGAAATTAACTAAGAAATGGATCGGTTGCGGAGGATTAAAACAGAAATCAAATAAGAATAGTGTACGGAGAAGAAGATTGTGGCGAGTGGGGATCCGTAAGGCCTCAGCAGCTTGGAGGAGAATTATCTACCCTAGGGTTTGGTTGCTGTCGGCTCTCGTCTTCTCTTCCGTATGCGAAGGCGAAGGACCGAGGGCGTAATGCAAGTGAAAGTGCAGCGGTCGTTTCAATTGGGCTAAATATTGGGCTACAATTTCAATCGGGCCTTATGTTTTTAAGGGCTATTTGGTTTTAATTCAGGGTCCGTTTGATACACGGAATTGAGTATTGACAGATTTAGAATTGAATTAAAATTTGAAGTTCCATTAAATTGGTTTGGATGAAATTACATTCTCCAATTCCATTTCATTTTTTGTACTACTGATTTCAAATCCATATATTTTTGTGCTACCAAACAGTAGATTTGAAACTATTATCCTCAATTCTATTTCCATAATTTGAATTTTGTATACCAAATAAATTCTCAATGTAAATCCTTCGTACAATTTACTCCATTTTATATATTTTTGGAGATTGATGCTTTGGGGGTCTTTGGGATGGAATAGATATTTTCTTACAAATTTATTTTTCACTAGAAAATGATTTGCAATAAAAACTTATTTTTCTTTCACGTAATCACGTTTAATGCTTGGTATAAAAAACATTTTAACAAAAAATATTGATATTTTCATTGTTAGAATTTATAATTTGATGATGTAACTAAAAAATATTACTCCGTATGAATTATGGAGTAATTTAAAAATGTTCTAGGGCATGTGTGATGTGTTGGTATAGGGTAGTTGCGGGAGGTGACAAGGGAAGGTGACAC
>OOIL02002491.1:0-61035 GCA_900332095.2 Cuscuta campestris
GGACGGAGTAAGGGGCGGCGGGGTAGGGATAAGGGGTGGGTTTCCGAGGAGGGGAGGTGTGTGGGCTTGGTGGACACATTAGGGATTAGAAGGAATCGACATTCAGTTTCTATGTCAAAAGATTTGCAATGATTTTACTAATGTGTAATTAATATAATTTATAATATATTAAAAAGTTAATTAATATAAAACTTCTCTCATGGCTTGAGTGGTAGGATGCACACTCCATGAGAACAATTTCCCATGTTCAAGGTCGAACGGAGGTGGAGACATTGGAAAACTTTCTAGATAAAAGTAAAAACACCGATAGTATTAAAATAGGAGTCATGTGTCTATTAAGATTTAAGACCAAAATAGTGATTTACAATGATAATGTTACATTATAACATGCACTACATCGTCACATTGCAAATGTGACACCATAATCCGTCACTACCAGCCACTAGAGCCCAACCACTGTTTGTTGTTGTTGATCGGTAGTCTGATCGGTAATCCATAACAGTTGATTGAACACACTACCATATTAAAATGTCATCACTTTTCAACCGCACTCTTACATCACACTGACATTATACTACTGGTTTCATACGAGTAAAATAATCTAATCATGCCACATTTCTTGTGAATCAAGTTTAATTGAAAATAAAGTTAATCAAGTTTCGCAATGTGTGATAGGTGGAAGAGTGTGATAGGTGGAAGAGACCTAGAGCCTATTCTTTAGAATTAACTTTCTGTTTCTTTAAACTTTTTTTTAATCCTTACAGTTTCTTCTATTTTTTCTTATCGTTTTAGTTTTTTTCTAGTTTTCTCAATTATTCTTATTTTTTTTCAATCTTTGTGTACATCCCATATAATGACTTTAAAAATTTTATATTTTTAATGTATTATTATAATTATTCTGTTGTTTATAATTTTTCTTATTTTTTCTATTTTTATTGTTCTCATGTCACTATTATTGTGATTCGCACTCATTAATATTTTTTATTCTATTTTTAATATAAATAATATGGAGTACAATTTTATTGAAGAAATTTTTTTTTAATTGCATGAGACTTTACTATATTTCAATTTTTTTTTATATTTTATCAATCTAAATTGGTTATGGTAAAAATATTAATATTTTAAATAAATAATAATAATTACACTACTTCGAAAGCCCTTAGTTAAGTGACATGTACATCATTTACATGGTTGAATTTTGCTCATTTTCTTTATCTATTATGAATTCAACAATAATAATGATGACAAATTTGAGAACAACAATAATAAGAATAATAATTATAACAAGAATACTACGTAAAATACACTTCAATCAATTTTTGAAGTGATTCAAAGTTTTTCTAAGTTTCTTCTAGTTTTTTTTAGTTTTTTCATGTTTTTAAATTTTTTTAAGTTTAATCTAATATCCAACTTTTTTTGTTCCAATCCTAAATAACAAACTTTTAACAATGATAGATGAAAAAAAGAATAAAAGACTATAAGAGCAACGATAATGGCGTGGGGATAGTAGTATAGTGCGTTAGTGCCCCATGGAGAGCCTTGACGGTGGCACTCCAAGTTTTTTTTTTCAATTTTTTTTATGAAAACAACTTTTTTTTGTGCAAGAATGTATAATTTTTTTTGTTAAAATTACTACAAAAACATATTTTTTAGTAATTAAAAGACATCAAAGTTATGTAAAAAATGACAAAAGTAATAACTTATCACACTATAGAGCTTGCTACTTTACTCACGTTCTATTTGGTCACTAGACCATTTTTCACTGATTAAAAATTGTCATGTGTTCATGGTTCATGCTGAGAGAATATTAGTATATTACTCCTTAGATTTTAATTTCAAACTTATACCCAAAAGTCCAATTCATTTATCACGCGGACCTTTTAATTTGGCCCAAGCACACATTAGTCTGTGTGTGTGGTTGTGGTGGACAGGAGGGAGGAGGAGGAGGAGCCAAGGCCTGGAGAAAATTTGCAGACCGTTTGTCCTGCAACTAGTTTTCAATATGAGACCAGAAAATGACAGCGAAAGCAGGAGTATGAGCCGGAGCCGGAGCCGTAGCAGGAGCCGCAGCCGTGGCCGGAGCAGAAGCCGTAGCCGGAGCAGAAGTCCGGTGGATCACAAGATCCGTTCAGAGCGGATTTCCCACCGCGATGCACCATATAGGCGGGATGCACGCCGGGGTTTCAGGTGATCTGGTCTCTATCATCATCGTTTTTAGCTTTTTCCTTGCACTGCTCTCTTGAGCAAATGCTTGCTGGTGGGAGGTGTCAGTGAAACCCTATTTGTTTTGCAATTAGGGGATGGTGAATGTATTGATTTGGTTGTTTCTTTCATCTCAACACATATATAAGGTACCATCCTTTCAAATTGTCAATCCTAAATGTATTTGTACATTCATCTATTTTTAAACTAAACTCGACATACTCTGTATTTAGCTAGCTCGGAAAACTTCATTTGGAAGATTACATCAACCTCATTGGAAATGAATGTAGTTTCATTTGTTGAAATAAGACTTGATTCCGAGAGAAAAATGGGCTTTGAAGCCATGCTCATTTTCAGGGACGGGGAAGTAATAGTAAAATGTGAGAAGTGGCATAGGTAAACCTAGAAAAAGTTGGAAGGAGTTGATTACATGACTTATGAATTCAGGATCTTAAAGAGGATATGACATTAGATAGGAACACATGAATGTCTATGATTGGAGTAGTTAGGTAGAACTATGGTCCTTACTCCTTAGTTTACAACCCTTAGTTTGACTTAGGGGCTGTTTGTTTCAGCCTCTTAATGGTTCAGATGTCTGAATGGTTCAGCACTTAATGGTTCAGACTGTTTGTTTCAGCCTCTTAATGGTCCAGATGTCTGAATAGTTAAGAGATTTGCCTCTGAATGGTTAAGTATTATACAAAGTCTGAATGGTTAAGACCTCTTATCTGAATTGATCAGACATTTACCTCTGAATAGTTAAGCAATATACTAGCTCTTAATGGTTCAGACTTCTTACTGGTTCAGCACTTAATGGTTCAGACTTCTTACTGGTTCAACACTTATCTATTCAGAAGTTACCAAACAGCCCCTTAGCCTGTATCTTGTGCATGTGTGCTCTTTGTGCTATGGGTATGAGGTTCTAGTGTTGGCATGGCTGCTTCTTGTGTATGTGTTCTTACTTGGTTCGTGTTACTATGCTTATTTTTCTGCGTGTACTTCCATGTTTGAGTTGGGTTTCTTGGAAACAGTCTCTCTACTACCAAGTAGGTGTAAGATCTACGTAGACGCACGCTTCCCAGTTCCTAATTCTTGGGGGATTCTGGGTATGTTGTTGTTGTTGCAATCTTAGCAATGTATTTGCTAAACCTTCGCCATTAATCCGATTGCACTGAAGGATAATTGAGATCTTATTCATATAGCTGTATTTAAAGGCTGTATGACTTTTTTTTATCAGCATTTGGTGTGTAGATCATCATATAAATACCATTTATTTGGGTCTATAGTTTCAAGGATCTAGGAAGTAGCAACTAAGGGTGCATCTGATTGAGATTTTGACCTTGGCTGAGTTTTGTTTACTCAGAATCAGCTGCACTTTTTTTTTGTTGTTGCTAATTTTAGAGAATCAAGAAGTTCACCAAATGATTTTGTCATAAAATCAAATGAACACATCACCATCTGATTCTAGTTTAGTTGAGATTCGGAATCAGTAAAATCAACCCTTAAAGTCAAAACAAAAATTACCCTAAGGAAACAGAGTACATGTTTGTATTCACTGGAAAGCTGTAATTATTAATAATAACAATGTCCTCTCATTTCTTAAATTCCTTCTATGCCGACGGTAAGGACAGATTCTTTTATTCTATCATCTGCATTTATTCTCTGCAAGGGTTCTTTTATTCTTTTCGCAAAGGATCTGAATATTTCCAACATTATAAACATATGGCCTTCTTTAACGTCCATATAGTAATTGTCAAAGGCTAATACCGAATGAGATGTCTTTACTGTTTTTATCGTCTTTAACATTCATATACCTAAAGCACTATACTGTTTTGTTTTCTCTGCAGCCAAAGCAATCTGTGCAAGAATTGTAAAAGGCCTGGTCATTTTGCGAGAGAGTGCCCTAACGAGGCATTATGTCACAATTGTTCTCTTCCTGGGTATGTATGTACAGCAGCACTATTATTAAGATTTACACTCCCTCTATTCCTATGTAATGCTCTTCATTGATCACATCACACCATTTAAGAAAATGTATCGGGGCATTAAATCAATCAAAATTGACCCATGGACCTCATTTAATATGAAGTAATCACTTGCAACCCATTTAACAAAATCAAAGTTTTACCTAAAATGACCTCCTTTAATACGAAGTAATCAGTAATCACTTGCAACTCATTAAATATCAATGGTGTAAGTAGGGGAAAGTTTGGGAAAAAAATATTTATTGTGCATAGATTTCATAACACCGGTGCTCAGTGGTCACATGGGTTTAAACTATAAACTATCACAACGGAACTATTTCTGAACATTTGAATGTCATTGTATTTCTTTATAGAAATTTACATATAAAATTTTCAACCCGCAGGCACATTGCATCAGAGTGCAGTACAAAAGGTCTGTGTTGGAACTGTAAGGAACCAGGGCACATGGCTGGCAATTGTCCAAATGAAGGAATTTGCCACACTTGTGGGAAGAAGGGACACCTTGCAAAAGACTGCACTGCCCCTTCCCTCCCCCCGGGTGATATGAGACTCTGCCACAATTGCTTCAAGCAAGGTCACATAGCAGCTGAATGTACGAATGAGAAGGCGTGCAAGAACTGTAGGAAGACTGGCCACCTGGCACGTGACTGCAAGAATGATCCAGTCTGCAACACGTGTAACGTGTCCGGGCACGTTGCCCGAGATTGCCCGAAACCCGCAATCATCGATGAACGGGCCCCGCGGTCTCGTGCTCCTTTTGGGTACAGAGATCCTGTGCTAAGGGACATGGTGTGTAGGAACTGCTCACAGTATGGACATACGAGTCAGGATTGTATTGCGATGATAGTATGTCAGAACTGTGGTGGGAGAGGGCATATGGCGTATGAATGCCCCTCTGGAAGATTCATGGACCGTTTCCCTCGGAGGTATTGAATGTGAACTAAACATGAAAAAATGATTAGCTGCTTGCTGTTCTCACCGCAGCGTCAGCCAAGTAAGTTGTACTTTGTCTCTCGTGGAGATATATTACTCATTTTAATCCAAAAACAACCCATGGTTTGATTTTTTTTAGAGTATTTGACAAATTTCCTACGAAAGATGCAACTCTGTATTTCTACACTCAAGGAATTATTTGGGTAAAAGATGATTTTGTGTTTATCATATACCCTTTTGGACAATTCTTTTGATCATGTGATTGTGTTTGGATGGATCATTTCAAGTGTGTTTGCTATGATGAGAGGCTCCTTTGTTTGCAAGAAGATGAATGAAGGGCACATTTTTATATGCAGTACTATTGCTTGCTAATGAAATAAACAATACATAGAATTTTTTTCTTTTGCTCATATGATTGGAATGAAGACTGATGAGACTCATCATAGTTTTGAGAGTGTGTGGAGGGGGGTAGAGGAGGGAAAATGTTTGGTTTCCCTCCTCGGATTCCTTTAAACGAGCCTTATAGATTTTCATAAAAACTAAGCCAAATAAGATAACATTGAACTACTTTTTTGTAAGCTCATCTTTCAAATGTTGGATTCATTATCGGACTTAGTTTTAGATGGTCTCAAGCAAATCGAGACATTTTCAAATGATGTCACACAAATATATATTTTTTACGGAGTAATTTTTTACACTAATAATATTACGTACGACAAATAGACTCTAATAGAATTTAAAATGTATTGGGTTTGTTGTTGAAAGAAGTTTTGAAGCAAGTGAAAGGATGGAATCATTTGCTTATTAAGACTTGTGATCTCATCTTGAATAGAGAGAGCAAAGAATAAAAAGAAAATGTGCACACATGTGGCCCGCAAGCAAAATGCATTTGAATGAATTGTGCCCCCTTTTTCTTCTTCTTTTTGTTATAGTCATACATAATTAATTACTCCGTGGATAGAATAAAGGAGTAATTATACACTAGGCTAGTTGCCAGTTGACAATGGGTCGAATGCATTGATTGTTGTTTGTAAAAAGATATACCCATTTGTCTAAAAATTCTCTACACGTTTACTATTTACACAATCAAGTTTTATTCACTTTATTAACATATTTTTGTCTATTTGATAAAATAATATAGTTATATCGACTTTAGTTTTATAGATTTTTTGATGTACGAGTAGCTTTTTAACATTTGATTTTTTTTAAAATTCCAAGCTGTTATCCATATACGGAATAAAATTATTTAAAAATAATTTTAGTCAAACATCGTAACGCGCAATAAGAAGATAATTTTTTACGGAAGGAGTAATTATTAGTCTTTTGTTTTGACTTAAAAGACCAAGCACAGATTTAAAAAACTTTAAACAATTCGAGTCACATAAGTTTTATCCTCAAATGCATGAAAATAGAAAGAGAATATCTGATGATCTAAACTGAGAGCTGAATACATATTAGGTGAAGCCGTTTTTTGCCACAACTAATTTCTTCACTAACCTTTTCCGAATACAACGTGTTTTGCAGGCCGAACACAACTCGATCACGATTTTATCAAAGTTAAATTTAATAAAAACATCAAACTTATGATGATACTCCGTAAAAAAGATTTTACATTTCAACACATCACGTCCATATGTAGGCACAATTTCGTTTAATTTTATTTGAGTTTTGCATTAAACATTAATTCCTTAAAATTTAGCGATTTCTAAATCAACAAAACTCAACTTTGATAACATGAAGGGTCGTGCACGGTTATATACGAGTGTCACGTGGCACGTGGCCAATCGAAATAGACAAAACATTTGACAAAATTACCAAAAAAAATCGTCAGCCAACGGTTAGCCGGTTCACACCGGCGCACGAAATCAGACGTTGACGCACTGCCAAGCCCGACCACATTCGTGTCAGTTACCGTTTTTTTGTTCTTTCATCGTCCCCAGAGAGAGAGAGAGAGTTCTTTTTTCTTCTATTTTTGTTTTTGGTTATTTTGAAGAACCTCTCTGAAACAATTTATGGAGGAGTTTAGTTAATTAGATGCTCTCATTGCCCACTGCAATGTACAGTAAGTTGCTTTTTGTCTTTTAATTTCTTCAATTTCAAATTTTTTCCCCTTTTTAACTTAATTAGTACATTTTTTAAGCTTTATACCCGGCTTTAGTACAGCTTTACCCAACTTCCATGGGCGCGATTGTTCAAAGTTTCAAGCTTGAAGTTCACACTAACTTGACTTCACCTTTTTTCTGCCAAAAGAAAAGTATATATATATATATTTCCCCCACAAGAAATTCCTAATTTGAGTTTTGAAAATTGGCGAACTGCTTCTCAGTCAATGGATCTGACATAGTTTAATGTGCAGTGTTGAAGAACAGATTGTGGCAGTTTCTAAGCTCATCATCAGCTAGCTTTTCTTGAAGGTGAAAAAAACCCATCTTGATCTTTTATTTCGGTTTATGGGATCTGGGACCCACCTATATCTGGGCCCCACTTTTCCAAATATATTCATGGGTTTGTTGTTGTAGCAGTTACACAGGGCGGGGGTGGGGTGGGGTTGGGGTTGGGGGGATGATGGGGGCCATTGGTGGAGAAGAGTTGATGAAGTGGGAGAATATGGAAGGGGGTGGAAATGGAGGAGGAGAGGAGAAGATCTTGGTGCTGGTTAGGTTGAGGCCATTGAGTGAGAAAGAGATTTCAAGAAACGAAGTTTCGGATTGGGAATGCATCAACGAGACCACGATTTTGTATAGGAACAGCATCCAGGAGAGATCTGGCCTCCCAACTGCTTATTCTTTTGGTAAGAAATGAACTTTAATTCAGTGCTATTTATTGTACGTGTTTAGAATATTAAAATCTTTCATGGGCTTGAAACCATATGCTTGAACCTGTGGTTTAGTTTGTTAATTGGCATAGTATTTCAGCATTGTTGATTTAGAGGTATTCTCATATCTCAACATCGTGACTGTCATTTTTGAGCAGTTTTACATCCTATGAATCCTTTATTATCTGATGTTTCCCTTTTGCTATGGTTTGTTTTTGTGACGTAGATGGAGTATTCAGGGGCGACTGCTCTACTAGAGAAGTGTATGAGGCAGGAACAAAGGAGATTGCACTTTCTGTTGTCGGTGGTGTCAATTGTGAGTTCTCCTTTAAACTTTGCCCGCCTTCACCCACTCCAAATGATTACGTACTTCCAAATATGCCCTTTGATGATTTTTTTTTGGTTCATTTCAATCCAGCAACTATTTTTGCATATGGACAAACCAGCAGTGGAAAGACGTACACCATGAATGGAATCACGGAGTATGCTGTGGCAGATATATATGATTACATTCAAAAGGCAAGTTAGAGTTCATTGTTGAGATATAAATGTCAAGTCCAATTATCATCTTAAGGCTCTTAAGTGAGGGAACAATTCAACCAATAGTTCAAGCTTGTGGTTGAAGGCCCAAGATTGTGTTTATAGCGATAATGATGATGATGATGTTTTCTTCACCAGCATGAAGAAAGAGCATTTGTTTTGAAGTTTTCTGCAATCGAAATTTACAATGAAGTTGTTCGAGACCTCCTTAGCTCAGACAATTCTCCCCTAAGATTGCTTGATGATCCAGAGGTGTGAAAGACTAGCTCTACCCATCTTTGCTTCATTCTTCTCATTTGTGATAATATTTGATCCCATGTATTCCTCTTCTGATGATGATTTCTGGTTTGCTAGAAAGGGACTATCGTTGAGAAAATCACGGAAGAAACTCTGAGGGATTGGAGTCATCTCAAGGAGCTCTTATCCATCTGTGAAGGTACATGGTATATAAATAAGGAAAATGCAATTTCAATACCAAGGTTTGACATCATTGATGACACCACTGTGTCAGACATGCACAAACAACGGTACATGTCTGTGATGTCATTAATGGTGTCAAACCTGGGTTCACGGTAGCACGACCCACTAAAGAAAAGCCTTATTCTACTGCTTGCTATTTCACATTCTAGCCTAAACATACTCTTATTGGTTCTTGCAGCTCAAAGGCAAATTGGGGAGACTCACCTGAATGAGACAAGCTCCAGATCTCATCAAATTCTCAGATTGGTATGAATGTGCTTTGTATTTCTACATCAACAATTCTTATTTACTTGAATCATGATGTTCTATTTGAACTAATTAATGAATTGTTATTGTGGGTCTTGGTTGGCTGTTCCTCAGACAATTGAAAGCTCCGCTCGTGAGTTCATAGGAAAGGACAAGAAAGCAACTCTATCTGCTAGTGTGGTATGTGAATATTGGCTTGCTACAGATAACTTTTTTTAGTCCCTGATAAAGCTATGGAAAGCTTCATAGTATTGCTAACTTGTAAATGAGCCAAAGGTATGGAAAGCTTATGTGAATAACTTATTAACTTATAAATGCAGAACTTTGTTGATCTTGCTGGAAGCGAGCGGGCATCTCAGGCATTGTCTGTTGGCCAAAGGCTAAAGGAAGGCTGTCACATTAACCGTAGTTTACTAACTCTTGGAACTGTCATTCGCAAGTTAAGGTTGTTCCTCTTCTCTTTACCCATCACCACCTTCATCTAAACTATGTTGAGTTGAAAGATCATAGGAGAGGATATAATCATAGGAGTTGAGACAAAATTCCCCTCGACGAGATTATTTATTTATTTATTTGGGTTTTTCTTTAAACAGTAGGGGGAGACAGGGACACATAAACTATAGAGATTCAAAGCTGACACGTATTCTGCAGCCTGCATTGGGTGGAAATGCTAGAACTGCTATAATATGCAACTTGAGCCCAGCAAGGTGTCATGTTGAACAATCGCGGAACACTCTCTTGTTTGCTTGTTGTGCTAAGGAAGTGACCACTAATGCAAAAGTCAATGTCATGATGTCTGACAAGGCCTTGGTGAAGCACCTACAAAGAGAGGTTGCTAGATTAGAGACTGAGCTGCGAACTCCTCCCGGAACATGTTGTGATCATCTGGCTTTGTTGAGGAAGAAAGATATGCAGATTGAAAAGGTCCGTTTCCGTGCTTTTTTCATTTTTATGGTCCTTTTGGAACTCGGAAAACGCAAATCAAATGTCATTTTCAGTCTGTTTTGGGTTCATAGATTGATCATCGATATCATAGTCTGTGTCATTTCTACTGCAGCTGGATAAAGAGATTAAAGAATTAAAAAAACAACGCGATTTGGCTCAATCACGGGTTAAGGACTTGCTGCAGATGAATGAAAGTGATCAAGATTCAAGCAAAACGGTTTGTTTTATACTTGTTTTTTTTTGTTTTTGAAAAATAGCTCAAGTATTTGATTTATTCTTTTAATTCTCTGTGTTACAGCTGGAATGCAGTTCTTCTAAACCCATTGAAGACTCCACGTGTGAGGATGAATGTTCAGAAAATGGAGTCAACTCTGCAACATCTCATCACCAACAGAGAAATGAACTTACAATTGGAGAAAAAGGTGAACCCGGCGAGGACTTTAAGGATTTCCACTGTATTGAAACAGACAAATCACCCAACAATGAGAAGAGTCCAATAGTACCAGTGTCCGGTGATGATGGACAATGTACTAATGATCCTGTAGTAGCATCACCGACCTCACATAACAAAGCAAGTCTTGTAAGAAACTCTGACAAGTTTGCCCTCTCAAGCAGCAGCAGCAGTAGTGTGCAGGATTCCAGAAGAGTGAAGATGAGTGGAAGCAGAAGCTGCGAAACCAATGTTATATCAGATTTGTTTGGACAATGTGAGCCAGCCACCGGTGGCTGGTTGGAGAAAGACTCCATGGGAAGACCTGAAGGTTTTCAAAGGAAACAATGGAACCTTCATACTGTAAGTTCTGATGCAAGCAATGCTAAGCTATCAAGAAGCGATTCACCATCTTCCAATTCTACTGCTGTCATAATAGAAGATGTCACCAGTAGAAGCAGTGTCAATGTCGACGATGAGGGAATCCCCAGTGTCGACACTTTCGTTGCTGGGCTGAAGGAAATGGCTAAGCTTCACCAGGTGTGGATTACTTCATTTCCCCTTAAGGCTCACACTATGTTTGGTTCAAGGAATTTGAAAGAGACAAAAAGAAATGAGATGGAAAACACTTTTTATTATTTAGTTAGAGAGGAAAAGAAAATAAGAAGACAAAATCTACTAAGAAGAGGGAAAGCTCTCATTTTGACGAGGAAAATGAGAGAAAATCGTTTTTTTTTCTTTTCCTTCCAAATTTCTTGAACCAAACATAGTGTTAGTAACTGTCTGCTTAGATGGGTTAGAACCCAATCCCAATTTTTATGCTTTTGAAAATGAAAAGGTGTTGACACTACTATATACTATCACTTTTACTCCATACAAAGGTTGAAGAGGGAGAGGATAACCGGTCACCAAGGAATGTAAAGGAAGCATCGGATTGGGGTGTCGAGTACGAAAGGATGCAGAAAAGGATTATTGAGCTTTGGCAGACGTGCAATGTATCGCTCATCCACAGGACATATTTCTTCCTGCTGTTTAAAGGTGACCCGACCGACTCCATTTACATGGAAGTAGAGGTCAGAAGGCTCTCCTTCCTCGAGGAATCTTTCTCCAAAGGAAACATGGTCATCCAAGGTGGCAAAACACACTCCCTTTCGTCAAGGTACCATCCTTTCCCTTTTCCCTTTTCAAATGGATCATGCGAATATGAAACCACTAGTGTTTCACACAACAACAACAAAGCCTGATCCCACTAGGTGGGGTCGGCTACATGGATCAAATGACGCAATTGCCCCTCATATCTGATGTGAGACCGTTCACGCGAAGGTCCATATTTGACCAGTTCTTGCCAAGTCTTCTTAGGTCTACCTCTTCCTCTAGCCACATGTCTATTCACACACAATGGGTTTTTGTTTGTTTGGAATGGCAGCCTGAGAGAACTTTGCCAGGAGAGAGGGATGCTGCGTAGGCTTGTCCACAAAAGGTTAACCGGAGAAGAAAGAAACGAGACGTACCAGAAATGGGGGATTGCATTGGACTCCAAACAAAGGAGGCAAAATCTTGCCAGGCGAATTTGGAGCGAAACCGGCGTGAACCACGCGAGAGAGAGCGCGGCAGTCGTTGCCAAGCTCATTGGGTTCTCAGGGGAAGGAGAGGCTGCTTTGAGGGAGATGTGTGGGCTTAACTTCACCCCTCCTCTCATGTACCGCCGCCGGAGATCCTTTGGCTGGAGAAACACCGCCGCGTCTTCATTCAATCACAGGACTGTGTGATGGAAACATGCATAAGAGAGGTGAAATCTTCCCATTTTTTTTGGAAGATATGGGAGGGAGGGATAATATCATTAACTTTTAACTTTGTATGGCTAATGCTTCAATGTTTGAGCATTGTTTAGGTTGGTGTAGCTTAAAGTATAGTAGTAGACACTGTTTTTTTTCTTCTTCTCTCTTTTATGGTGTATTTAATGTGTAATAGAGAGAATTTCATTTTGTTGAACTAAATCATGATATGATATTGTATTTGGTTTGAGTGTTGTGGAAACAATTTCTTTAATATGCCTAATAGGACTTTGTAGCGTGTACCTAAACTCTATTTTTGGTGGTATTTTACTCGTCCTTTTATTACAATTGTTGAACTAATTCATGAGAAAATGTTTAGTTTTTTTTACTTTAACTATTTATGTATATTTTATTTTATTTTTGAAAACGAAAATTACGGAGTAGAATTTTAAACATGTTTATTTGCGAAAATTTTTCAAAATCATCGTTTGTATGCATACCAAGATTTTTACTTTGTGTACACTTTCTATCTCACATTTTATTTAAAATTATACTCTCTATTTGATTGAAACTATTCTTATTTCTGTTTGTCTAAAAATAAGTATAAATTTAAGAGTAAAACTTTAATTTTTTTACATTAAAATATTTTAGGATATTGTTACCATTTTATTTTATCAAATAATTATAAAAATATATGGAAAATGTAGAGTAATATACTCCATGGACTTAATGCTCAACATAAATTTACATATGAGCAAAATAAGTACTTCGTATTTTTTTACTATTTAAATATGTACTCCGTATCTCTTTTTTTAAATAAAAAAATTTAAAAAAAAATTATGAAAGAAAGAAAGGAAGGGGACACTATGTGTTGGGTGTGGCTCCCATTCTTCCACGAGGAGCTTCGCCGATTGCCACCGACCTCTGCTTTGGCAACTAAACTGGACGGAAGAAGGAGCCAAAGGATCAAAATCAATGGAGTTTTGCAGAGCAGCAGCTCCCATGTCTTGGACAACCTCCATTTCCCCTCCTCCTCGCATCTCCCAATCCTTCCCTGTGCGTTAGTTAACTAGATATGCAAATTGCACTTGAATTTCTTCAAATTACTTCATCTAAACTCCCATTTATGTTTCCATTTACCCGGCGCCAGTCGATTGTTTTTTTTTTCCTTCAGGGAAATGGGTTCAAGAAATTCAGAGTTTGGTGTCTGGGTTTTAATGGCGATACTGTTGCTTCTCACAAGGTAATTGTTCGCCCCTTAGTGTTTGTTATCTCCATTAATGAATCCTGAGAGAACTTGTTTCCTTTGAGTTAGGTTTAAATGGTTATTAATCCACGGGAATATGCAGAACTATGCATACATTGTAAAGAATAAAATTAAATAAAATTAAAATTAGATATTGATACAAAAAATAATTTTAATAGAGTTATCTTGTAAAATATTCTTGAAATATTGTTTAATCTAATTTTAATTAATTATAGGTCTAAGCAAATCTTATGATCAACAAATTTGGAATGGACTATCACTTATTTGAATATTTAAACCAAAGCTAATTATTTTATCTGGTCCCAATACGATCTTTCACTTATTCTTGTTTGAATCCTTATATTGGCACTATTCTAAGTAATCCCTTCACATTTGGGTACATTGTGATAAGATACACTCTTCTTAATATTGTTCAGGCAAGCTGCAAGATGATTATATCAGTGACTGGGGCTACTGGGTTTATTGGTAAAAGATTGGTGCAAAGATTGCATGAGGGTGGGGATGATTGATAGTTTCATTTCAAAATGTTTTGTTTGTGGAAAATAGTAGCTTGTATTTCACAAATTTACTGATGAGATAAATATGTTGTTTGGCCTGCTCTTCAAGTGTAGATAACCATCAAATTCGTGTGCTGACCAGGTCTAGATCAAAAGCTCAATCAATTTTCCCTGGTAAGAAGGTAATAATTATTTTAAACTGCTACCTAATTTCACCTCCACTGCATTATACGGATTACATTGTTAAACATAGCATTAATAATAATACTTCCTCCGTCCCATAAAGATGTTCCCATTTTGACTTTTAGGAAATTCAAGGAAGGGATATTTTTGTGTTGCCTTTCCAAAAATATCCTTGATGTGATGGGTAAAAGTATGATGTGATGGATAGATTATTAGTAAAAAGGTAAGATGTGAATCATGTGATATGTAGGTTAAGAATTAGTAGGGGTAAAAGTGGTTTTTTAATAGAAAAAGGGAAGTATTTTGGGATGGAGGGAGTGCTTTATTAACAATAGTTTTTTTATTTAAGGTAATGTAAGAATTAGCTTTCTAATTTCCCCATTTTTATTATTAAATGTGCAGCGAAGGACTTTCCAGGAGTTGTGATTGTAGAAGAGCCGCAGTGGAAAACGTGCATCAAGGGTTCTACTGCTGTTGTGAATTTGGCTGGAATGCCGATAACTACAAGATGGTCTCCAGAGGTATATGCTGTTGTTTTTTTAAGGATAACATTGCGCCAAAAATATTTCACCATTTAGTTATTCATGATTTGTCTGTGAAATATGATGTTTTTCTGTGAATTTAATGTGACTTTTTTAATATCTTACTGCAGATCAAGAAAGAAATTAAGGATAGTAGGATCAAGACTACATCAAAGGTTTGATTTTGAATTTGCTTATGGTACATTTGTAACTAGATAAATTTTAGTGGAAGAAAATAGGGAGGAAAGTGTAATAAAATTCGGATGAACCAAAAATATAGGGGAATATAAAACAATGGTTCAAAGTCTAAATTTCTTTTTGATATTTATAATTCATTGCCAATGGAGCTAAAAAAGTCGTAATTTAAATATTTAGCTTCGGGTAAATAATGGATGAAATCAATGTGTATGCAGATTTTACCCTTACTCGGAAGTAGAGAGGACATACATAATCTATATATAAGTTAACTTTGGAGTTGTCTTAGCTGGGGAGTCTCCATGTCTCTGTAGGTTGTAGATCTGATAAACAACTCACAAGATGGAGACTGTCCTAAGGTTTTGGTTAGTGCAACAGCAGTTGGTTATTATGGTATGCAACTCCACTTTCTCACTGAACTCTAAACTATTGGATTTTTCTAGTACATCTAGGGTTGGTTTATGCTTGGTTTAGTGCTTCATGTGGTAATGATCATTTGGCTGAAATGATTGAATCTGCTGAATTTTGTCAAACAAAGTGTTTGGTTACATCCATTTCAGTCAAAAGGTTACCTTTCTGCTTATTCTGTTTATCACTGGCTGAATAATGTACCACCAGCTAACAAATCAGCATTTAATGTTTTGGTTTTCTGATATTTTAGAGTTAAAATCATAGGTACCAGCGACACACAAGCTTTTGATGAGAAAAGTTCATCAGGAAATGATTACTTGGCTGAGGTAATTGATTCTAGAAAGTTGACAAGTAGGAGGAAACAATTTCCATCCTTAGTTAATATCGTGTTCTTTTTTTTAAAAAAATAATACAAACTATTTATCAGGTTTGTAGAGAATGGGAAGCGAGTGCCCGTAATGTCAATAAGGATGTAAGGTTGGTTCTCATCCGGATCGGTGTAGTCCTCGGAAAAGGCGGCGGCGCTCTAGGTGTGATTTCATGTATTTAAACTCTATTACAAATACTCCATGTTTTTTTTGGAATGCATGCTCAGGCATTTGCAAGTGTGGATTTAGTTAACATGTCCCTACACTATGTGGTCTCATCTATTCCCCTCCAACAAAACAAGGCCTTAGGGTAGATACCTCCTAAGAATCATACTGTTGTTTTAGTGCACACTATTGTAAATTGATAGCTGTTGGAAGAAAAGAGATAGATCCTTGTTGTTGATGATTGTTGAACTGTTCTTTTTAGTCGGGGTTCTCTTGGAAACAGACTCTCTACTTCCAAGTAGGGGTAATGTCTGCTGCGTAAATACACCCTCCTCGAACTTTACTTTCTATGGGATTTCACTGGGCTTGTTTGTTTCATTTCCCTGTTCTTTTGCTGGTTTGCAGCTAAAATGGTCCCGCTTTTCATGATGTTTGCTGGGGGGCCCCTGGGTTCTGGAAACCAGTGGTATGCATTATTTTGGAAACCACTTGATTCCATCCACTTTAAAGAATGAACTCCGACTCCCTGCGAGTCGCATCAGAGCCATCCAATTGACATCGGACGGTTATGATTCATCGTATATTATGCAGGTTTTCATGGATTCATATTGATGACCTGGTGAACCTCATATATGAAGCTCTAACCAATCAATCATACAAAGGTGGTTAAAACATTTGAAACTTCTTAGCAATAATAGAGTGAAGTTTCTTTTGGCTTCATATATTTATTATTCTGTATTTTCACTCATGCTGGTGTCAGACTTCAGAACCTTACCGAGGATTTGATGGTGTTTGTTTTTGTTCTATAACTCATCCGCGTTAATGATCCTGATAGGAGTCATCAATGGAACGGCACCAAATCCAGTAAGGCTGGGAGAGATGTGCAGCCATTTGGGATCTGTTTTAGGCCGGCCATCGTGGCTTCCCGTGCCAGATTTTGCTCTGAAAACCATTCTCGGCGAAGGGGCCACCGTGGTAAGCAACACCAACACTCCCTTTTTGCACCAGCTGAACTTGTTCTCCTCTGTGGCTTATGTCAACCCATTCGACCCAGTGACCCTTTTCTTGTGCTATGAACAATGGTGTCTGTAGGTTTTGGACGGGCAAAAGGTAATACCGGCGAGAGCCAAGGAGTTGGGCTTTGAGTTCAAGTACAAATGTGTCAAGGATGCTCTTGAAGCAATCATGTCATGAAGGGCAAAAATAGATGCTAACTGCAACTAGCTGGTGCCTATTCACATATCCATCATGCTTTAATTAGTCTTCAATCTTCACAGTAATGCAGTTGCCAACTTGAACTTCATTGGCCTTTTGAAAAGGTAAGCCTGAAAATGTTAGTTTTATGGGGAGTGCTTCTGTGTACAATATTGTTTGTGCTCAATGCATGTTTATAATAACTTCAATGTTTGGTACTACTTAAAAGTTCCATGCAATAATTTGATCAAACAGACTACTATATACCATTATTGAATTACTGTCAAGAAGACTGACAAAATGTGTATAAAATGAATGTATATGATCATCAAGCAAGCATGACAAAATGTGTGAACTGTAAACTGAGCTTTTATTTTTTATTAAAGGATAACAATGGAGAAAGGGAGGGGATGGGAGTACACAGAGCTCGAACAGAGAGCTTTTGATATCCCCAAAGGGGAAAAAAAGTAAAATGGTAACATCTCAACAAGTACTGTAATTTAATGGTAAAACATAGAATAGATTCAAAGTAAAGGGGGGAAAAAGGGGAAAAGCTGGAGATGCCACCATTGAAGAAGAAGAAGACCAACCAACCAACTCAGGCTACACAGTAAGACCAATGCTCATCCTCCCCACCACCACCGCCGCCGCCGCCTGAGGCCACCGAAGAAGCACCCACAGAAGCACTGCCGGCCTCATTCCCACAATGATACCCCCACGACGAGGAACCCACAATAAGGTAAGGCATATTGTTGAAAGACGCCGCCAGGCTACCGGCAAAGGTGGCGGTCCCGCCGTCTTCCTCTGCACCTCCTCCTTCATTTTGAACAAATTCCTCCGCGCGGTGCTTCAGAGTCTGGAACATGAGCTCCGGCTCATGACGCATCAGCCTGAGCACGTCCGCGGAGGACGGGCCCGGGGAAGCCTGCGTCACGGAGAAGCCGTGGGGCCCCTGGCTCTGCGACACCTGAACCACGCTCGGACCGCCGAACAGGTTGTGGTATCCTCCCAAGGCCTCCTCATAAGCGCCGCCCAAGAACATGCCAAGAAAGTACCGTCCCCCGCCGCCCAGTTCATGGAGGGGCAAGCTCGACTCGCCGCCAACAAACTTATCAATCTTCCCGTCACTGTCGCAAGTTAAGTCTGACAACACCCCTCTGGCTGAAGGGCGTTCGTCCAAGCGGTGGATTGGGACGATGGGGAAGAGCTGGCCGAATGCCCAGAAATCAGGGATCGAAGTGAAGACAGATAGATTGACATGATAAGTAGATACCGGGTCAAAAGCCCCAATCGCCTTGGTGACGAGGTCACATATCCCGTCCACGGCAGCCAGCTGTTCGATCGCCAGAGAACCGTCTTTGAACTGCTCGACGCACCTCTGTTTCAGCTGGTCGGCATAGATGAGGCACGTGTCATTCTCGCCGCGCATCGCGGCGGCAGATAGGTTCTGGTAATCTGACCTGGCGTCATCATTGAGCTTCTCGACGAAGGATTGAAGGCCGAGACTGTGGAGCGAGTTCTTGTGGCAAGAGCTGGAAGAGACGGCTTCGAAGACCAGAACAGAGTGGTGGGAAACAATTGCTCTCCCGCTCTCGCTGCAGAGGATAGGGTGGGCCACGCCCTTCCGGTCACAGACAACCCCCACTGCTCGAACGACGGCGGCGGCATATTCTTGAAGTGTGTACCCCACGGAGAGATCTGAATCTGTTGATTTTGAGCCGTCGTAGTCTATTCCCAGGCCGCCGCCGATATCTATGACTTTTAGGTTGGCTCCCAGGCGGGTCAGTTCACAGTAAATCTGGGCAGCTTCTCCTACTCCGTCAGCGAGCAGGGCGGTGGACGGGATCTGAGATCCGATGTGGAAGTGCAGCAGCTGGAGGCAATCGAGCATGTTGGATTCTTCAAGCTGCTTGATGACCCGCAGAATTTGGGTTGTGGTCAGCCCGAATTTCCCCTTCTCGCCGGAAGTGGCCCCAAAATGGCCGGAGTGCTTGGTCCTCAGCTTGGCCCGGACTCCAATAACGGGTCGGATCCCCATCCTGCGGCTGATTTGGGTCACCAGATCGAGCTCCTCTTCTTGTTCCAGGACAATCACGGTGTTCAATAGGAGCTTTCTTGCGGCCAATGCGAGGGAGATGTACTCTGCATCTTTGAATCCATTGCAGATCAGCAGAGCATCTGGGCTTCCCTTGCAGAGGCAGCTCATGGCCAGCAAGAGCTCTGGTTTTGACCCCGCTTCCAGCCCGAACCGGAAAGACGACCCGAATTTCACAATGTCT
The DNA here is from genome assembly GCA_900332095.2 of Cuscuta campestris. Taxonomy (NCBI): domain Eukaryota; kingdom Viridiplantae; phylum Streptophyta; class Magnoliopsida; order Solanales; family Convolvulaceae; genus Cuscuta; species Cuscuta campestris. Next base: position 19,432 of record OOIL02002491.1, read on the forward strand.
TCCACCACATACCTGTCCTGGTTGCATTTCACCGGGTAGACGCCTTGGTAGTGAGACTCGTACCCCTGAGACTCCACAGCGAAGCTGAAAGCTGTTTGCAGAGATTCAAGCCTGTTCTTCAGCACGTCCGGGAACCGGACAACGAGTGGGAGCTGCAATCCAAGCCCGCCAGATAGTTTTGGATCCGAAGCCTTTTTCACGACCTTGAGAAGGTCGATCTCCTGGTAGGACAGTGTGGCTGTGCCGTGTGGCCTGACAGAGATATCACCGGAGGAGTTCACCGTGAAATAGGGGTCTCCCCAAGCGTCAATCCTGTAAAGGGCAGATGATAGGGCGGGAGTCCAGCGGGGGAGGTCGACTGAGGCTGCTGTGTTCATCGGCAGCGGCAGAAGTGCGTCAGGGGAGACGAGAGTCTCAGGTGCCGGAAGAGATCTGTCCCAGGCAAAAGCATATCCCGGAGGAGGAGCTACGGCGGCAGCATCAACACAACACGCTATGGCCGGCATCTCTTCCCCTGTTAAATTCTTTACGCTTTTGAAGAACAAAAAAAAGAATCAAAGAATCAGGAACCAACAAAAAAGGGTTCCCTGGTTTTTACAGTTTGACGGAAAAAACAAACGTATTTTTCTCCGATTTCGTAAAGCTGGGGGCTTTTCGAACCCGCCGAGGCCGGAGCCCCGGCTACCCCCTCAAAAGAAGCAAAAAAACGCCGGAATCAAAAGACAACCCGTCGCACACTCGGAACGATCCGACCCGGAAATCCCCACGCCGGCCGGTCAGAAGAATCAGTTTTGCCGGCAACGAATGGAAACGATTTGTGCAGACGACAACAGAGATGGACACAAATCTAAGAGTCAGATGAAGATCCCACCATGCAGATCTGATCTGAGTGAGGAGAGGGGAAGGCGGGAGTGGGTGACGGAAACCTAACGGCTAAAACACGCCGGGGCCGAGCAGTGTTATATTAGACGACGCAATGAATTGGAATGAATTGTATGAACTGGGCGAAGCGCGTTTATATAGTTAGGGGGGAATATGGGCCGTGGGGCCGGGTTTTGGGCCGCATCTTTTGAAGCTGATTTTTGTTGAATTTCCCCGTTATTAGCGGAAAGCGACAGGGCCTTTATTTAGGCCGTTTAGGGTAACCTTTTTGTTGTTTGCTTTCTTTACGTCACTGTTTTTTTTTTTCTTCTCATTTTTTCTCCTTTTTTTCATTTCATTGATTTTTTATTTTATTTACTATCTAAAAATTATGGTAATCTTTGTTTGCAATTTTTCATTTCTTATCCTTTTTATTTTATAGAATTCTTTATGTATTTTAAAATATATATTAGTTTATTTTTATTCCTATATTAATCTTTAAATAAACTGAACTCAAAGAATTTAGAATTTAAGGCCAGAGGAGTATTTAGATATATTTATGTGGTTCTTAATTTTCGTATTTTATATTAATTTTTAACATGAATATCAATTACACAAACTTAATTATTTTAAACTTTTTGTGGCATTTTCTTATGTACAAAAAAAATAGTGAAACGACAAGAATATTTGGTTTTCTTTTTTAAATTTCGTGTTCTTTTTGGGAAGAAAGAACATGGGAAATGACCAAAAAGAGTCAGGCCTTTGGGGTAGGGGTACCCGTCAAATAACGGAAAACGTTATTTTACTTAATGACGTCGTTGCCTTAAATTAATGAATCGTTACAATTGTTTCCCGATTAATTATGTAAGTTAACACACGTGTATCACTCACCCCCATTTTGATAGGGTTATACCACTTATACTCCATACGTTCATAAATTGATTATATTTTTAATTGATTATTTGATTAAATAAAATATTTTTGTCACTTTTTATTTGTAAAATTTTTTATATTATTTTTTAATATATAATTTTTATTTTTTATTGATATATCAATTTCTAAATAAAACAACTTTAAAAAATAAGATTATTTACCTTATGAATACTAATTTGTACTCCCTCCGTCACCCAGTTTTTGTCCAGTTTTGACTTTTGGAATTGTTCATCTAAGCACTTTGACTCATTAATTTCTCTCAATGTGTAAGCCTAAATATAGTCATGTGTGATCTTGTTTGATTTGTCTTAACATATAGATTATTAATATATAATTTCTATAATTTTTTAATATATAAATTACAAGATAAAATGGATTAAAGAAGTGCATTGGATGGTGTGTAAAAATGAAAGTGGACAAATACTCTAGGACGGAAAGAGTAATATAAACAGGGACAAAGAAATCATAACTAGTGAACAATGTAACTCGACTACACTCTGGTGATTGAAGGGTATTTTAGGAGGGGGTTGGAGTTTAAGAAGGGATTATAGGGGTAGAAACTATTACTTTTACTTTCTAAGCTCAAAAAAATCGAGGTGTTTATAATTTTCACTATGAATGAGATAAGAATTAGAATGATTTTCTATGCAACTCATTTTTGTCATACTTCATTCGTCCCTGAGTATTTATTCACTTTTGACCCTTTTTTGTCAAAATTGGTAAATTTTAACCTTAAATAAAATAAAAATAATATTATATATTGATACAAAAATAATTTTATTAGATTTATAATATGAAATATTTTCAAAATATTATTTTATATAATTAAAGCATAACATCTATTTTATTTAATTATAAGTCAAGGGATGAAAATAGTTGACTAAAAAAGTTAAAAGTAGACAAATATTCAAAACAAAGCTAATATGAATCATCATCCCAAAAGGAATGTTGTCTTTGGGGCATCAACAACTAGTGATAAGAAGATGGTTCATAATATGCCATTTTGGCGGAATATTGCCGGCGTCGTGTTGGGCCAAAGATTTGATACGGAGTAGGTATAGTTATGCTAAAGTAAGCCGCGCTTAAGCACTTTTAACCCTTAATTTGGTGTTTTTTAAAATGTTGGGGGTGCATTCCACCTCCTTCACGGAAAAATAAGAAAAACAAACTAATAATCCCTATTTAATAGTTCAATCCAACTCATTAATACCAGATCTTTTAAAAAAATATCTAAAAATAAATCGGGGGATACCCATGATCATAACATGTAGTATCGAAGTGCTTGTGTTTAACAGGAAAGTGCGGAAGACTGTGTGGTGCACAATTCCCGGCGTGACAGTGTGCCAACAAGAACCGGAGATCTACAAATGATACTTTATATCTACAAAAGTCTTCTTAACAAATAAAGGTAAGGTCGTTTGCCTCATTGGGCGTTAATGGCGCTACCAAATGATCTGGCAGATCAAATGATGCGACCTAGCGGATTGGTGGTCTGCGGTCGATGTCTTGTGTCAATTTGTTTCCGAAAAGAGGAGGTCGGGTGGTGTGTAGCACGATCGAGGATGTAGCAACAATACCAAATGGCGGACAGATCAAACAAATAATCGATGAAGAGGTGGTCACGAGTTGTGCGGTACTGGGTTCAATAGAAAATTTGTTAGGGTGCAACCACCTCCCACACCGGATGAGTAAGAAGAAATGAACCAATATTTAATAGTATAACTCAATCCATTACTTTTAGACCTTTTTAGAGATACTTAAAAATAAAATTGTAAATTCTTAGCCGAGAACATATAGTATCATACTAATGTGGTACTAGGGCGATGGTACGCACAATCTAACATCTAAGAAAAGGAATTTTCTAAGTTAATTAAATTGTACTTACTAGAGAGTAAAAAACTAAAAATACAATAGATTTTGCAACAATATGAAATAAAGACACGAACATCCTACTATAATATACAGTATTACATTATCATAATGCAAAAATACTATTATATGGATAAAAATAAATCACTTTTATTTTTGGTGATTTATTAAATAACAAGAAATATGATTTGACAAAATTCAAAAGCATATGAGATAAAAATTTAAGGATTTGAAGCATAGTTTTTTAAATCGGATCGATTACCGAATCGGTCGAGCTACTGGTTCACTAGTCAGACCGGTAGTTTAAACATACTGAAAAATTATAGCTATAACATTATATTTTTTTAGGTTTTTAAAAAATGAAAAGAAATCTTTATACACTTTTTATTTATTTAATTATGAAATATTTACAAACTTTAAGCAAAAATGTAACAAAAAATACTTTGGCTTGGACGGTTAATAACTTAATGAACTATGTAAAAGGTTAAGTGTTTGAACCCTCATGGCGTATATTTTTGAGAAAAAATCACAAAAAAGAGTTCTGATCGGTCCGACCGATCAGTTCTTACCGGCTCACAGCAGTTTGGACCGGTTCAATATTGATTGCGGTCTAAAGGACTGGATCAGGCCGAGTTGCTCGTCGGTTCACGGTCTGATCCAGTCCGATTTTTAAAGCTATGATTTGAAGGAGGTGTAGGTTACCATTATTACAAAAAAATGGGTTTAATTTTCTAAAGACTATGACCATAAAAATACTTTTAGAAAATATAGAATGGCATCATCCCCTTTATGCATGTTTTTTCAAGGGCAGCTCTTTTTAGTTTTTGACATATTGTGTCTCTTTCCAAGAAATATCCTATTTTAAACGATGTGCAAAATCTCGTAGTATTTGAAAATGAAATAGTACAATTTACATATTTAAAAATAAAATAAAAAATTCTACAAAACAAGTTAAGTTATGATTATTTTATTTATCAAATGATAGATCAAAATACATACACAAACAAAAACTATCGAAAAACTAAAATAATAAAAATTATAATTATTTTGAGACGAGTGAAGTATTATGAGTATTATGAATAGGGCAATGAAGAAGTGAAAGTCCGTGTAAACAAAAGTTCCTACTTCACATGTCACACATCTTTTGCCATTGAAGTTGATGGTGTAAATTACCACGCAAATGCTAAGTATAAGTAATCGGGAGGGTTGTAGGTGGAAACACCTGTAACCCGGCTTGTTATTAATGAAAGTAGGAACTTATTACAATCAGTACAGGCCGTGTGGATTAATTAAAGCATACCTCACAAATGAGGGTTTTAGGGTATTTATAACAAAACTAAGCACGTCAAGCACGTTTCTGGTTATCAAACCGGTCATTCGTCTGACCGGCTGCATAAGAGTACTACCCAACCGGCTTCACGACCCGGTCTGAGAAGGATGCGCTCTGTCACTTCCGTCACCACCCAGTCGGACGAACCAACCGGGTGGTATCCATGGGTTATTACCCATCAGAAGTAAAGTTGTGATTTTTTTTCGTTCGTGTAGGCATGTAAGTATGTAACGTGATAATCTTTAAACGGAGTCGAGATTTGATATTTTCATACTCGTTTTGTCCCATAAGAGGTTTTACAATTCTTTTAACATATGATCTATAAAAATTTTTACTTTACACTAGAAATAATTTTGGTGTCATTAAAATTTATTTCTGCTCAGCATCACTTTTAATCTCAAAATTTCATTATTCATAATATTCATGTCAAGTTAAAAGTAAAATCTTTTTTAGGGACAGATGGAGCATATCAAATTCCTCTCAAATAGGGGAGTTTTCATACTATGTATATTTTTTCACTATCACTTACCTCATGTTGACGGTCACTCCTACCTATCCCCAGACCCTAACAACATACTCCGTATATTTCAGATCTTTTCAAATAATTTTATTTTAAATTTCAGAATACATGTAATCTTTTACACCATAAATGTTAAACTCATGCTAGACCGTCTTCCATTCCATGCGTGAGGCATTATCACTCCCTTTCTTTTCAATTTTTTTAAAATTTTTTTGAAGGGTAAGAATCATTTTTTATTAAAGAAATTGACAAATAAAATAGATATGTAAAATAATTTTTAATAATTAAAATATGTAAAAATGAATAAAAAATAACAAAAAAAAATGGTTTGACACTACATGCATGCTACTTCATTCACTTGCTACACGTTGACTGAACATTTTGTGACTAGTTGAAAATTTTAATATCATCCTGTAACATTTCTTTTTTATCTCATTATTGTTGAAGCTCTAACGAAGCAAGAAGGAATATTCATTTTCCCACTTTCGGTCTCTTTCCCCCCTTTATCCAAAGAGAGATTACCATTGAGACCGAATTCAAATCGGATTGATTGAGAGATTAGCTAATCCCAAACAATAATCACCGAGTTGCCTCGTACACGGACTGTGTGGGTCCGAGTTCAATGATGGGTTGACTCGCGATTCACGGATCGCTATGCCGCATCAGTCCCGCCGCCGTTTATGAGCCGTTCAAAAAAGAACGGACGATAAGGTTGGTGGGTTTTGCACAAAGTCATCAAACTCGGGTTAAAATTAAATTCCTCTTTTTCTTTTCATTAAGGTCTTGTTCTTTGGGTTAGAATTTACTCCGTAAGAATTAGATGTAAAAAGAAACTGGTGTTGGAACAGACTCGAATAAGTTTGAAAATGCTGAAAGAATTTAAGTAATAAAAAGTCACTCAATTTCATGTTCATCCAAATAAATATGTAAGAAAACTTTAATTTTGGACAATAAAAAAAATTGTCACTGTCCGTGTTTGAATTGATTAATTATAAATTTAAATATATAATGTCATTTTATATCAATCATATATAAATGTATTTTTAATTAAGTCGGAATTAGAAGAAACGGGAAGTAGTCGGAAGAAGTTAGAAATTAATTTTTTCAACCCCAAAAAACGGAGCCTAAAATGCCAACTACTAAATTACCCCATAATGCAGAGGAGAATATTAAAAATGATTTTAGTCATAAAACTAAACTACACCGAATGTTAAAGAGTAATGGTTTGATATGAATTGGATGAATTTGACTGGATGTGAATTGAATAAATTATACTCCCTCCGTCCTAACATTAACTTCCCATTTGACTTTTCACGGTCTCTAATGCGACACTTTGACCATCAATATCTCAATTTTTATATAAATATATTTTATAAAAATTATATATTTCAAAACTATGTTTTCAAAATGAATCTATTGCTAATAAATTTATATGAAAATTCAATATATTTTTTCCGTAATATACGGTCAAAGTTTAAAAAGTTTGACTACAAAAGTCAAACTGGGAAATTAATTTTAGGACGGATGGAGTAAATCTTATCTAATTTGATTTTGATAAGAATAAAGAGAACCTAAATGCACTACTACACGTAGGTGAGAAATTGAACCACCGGTCACAGGAAGTTTACTAGTAATGCATCACAAAGCCACGTGGTCTTTCTCTTTTATTTGACCTTTGAATATGTTTTTTTTCAAACTAGATGAGATTAGGCACAAGTGGAAACTAGTAATAGTATTCCATACTTGACTCCAAATAATCCCACTTTGGTCTTTTGAAAATTGGGTGCCTAATCTATCGGGACACGTTGGATATGTGTGCCTCTGTCCCAATATATTTTAAAAATTGAAAAAGATAATACCTATATTTAGAAAATCAAAAAAATGTTTGATTTATATTGATGTTAAAAGTAAGATCAAAAAAATAAACAAATACTAGTATAACTAAATATCTATGATATAAGAAAAAATAGTGAGACGAACAAGAAAAATATTCTTTCTGTCCTTAAATGATTAAACTTCTAACTATTAAGGTCTCTCAAAAAATTTTGTGTGCTTGCAAATTGCATGTTTACATTGTTGATTTAATAAAATAAAATATTCTTCACATCTCTTGTTTTGTAAAACTTATGACGAATGTAATAAAAAAGGATACAAAAATAGTAGAACCAACGGAGTACAAAAAAGTGGAGTATTCAGATTTTTCCTACATCACTTTTAAGATTCTTGACATTTCTCTTAAATGGTGACTCGAGCCGCGGGAGTATTGTTCATTGGCAAAGGGAGTTGGTGAGTCTTGCTGACGACTTACATGGTGGAGGGCGTCTCTATCTTTAGATTTGGCCTCTTGTAAGTGACATTAATTGGATACTACTGTCACTATTACGGCAGCTCGATAACATTTGTTTGTGATGGGTGTATTTCACCCATGACCGGTCAAAAGAAGGAACCAGATAGTTGACCGGTCAAAGAGGTCAAACTTGAAATAGAAATCTGAATCGTCAGCAAAGGGATGACTGGTTGACCAGAAAAACGACTGGTACACTTCGGATAAGTATACCGGTCAACCTACCCCATAATCTTATTTATCCTTCAAAGTCAGCTAATCCAACACTCAGGAAATACCCGGTACAATTTTCGAGGATCGGAGAATGATAGCAAGAAGAATCCAAAAGAACTTGGACTGTAATGGCTGACATTGCTGGAGAATCAATGGAGATGCTGGAGGAATTTTTTCAAGCCAGAACGCGACAAGGGCACAATCCCCCTCACAAGATGACGAGGCAGCTCAAGGACGAAACCAGTCACCTCACACCACCCCAGCAGCGTGCCTCCACGTGGGTGCACGTGGTTCTGCTCCCCCCAAACCTAGTATATATACTGCTGTAAACCTCAGAAAGAGGGATCCGAATTCATTCTCTCCAAACTCCTTTGTAAAAGCACCCGTGCATTCTCTGTTATAATATAAACTGGGCCACAGGTGTTCCACCTAAAAAGTCCTCCCGGTCAATCTGTGTGTTTTTACCTTTTTCACTTTACCAAATCAAGCCAACTATTTCAGACCCGATCTAGTGTAGTTTGACCGGTCAAGTAATTTACACCATCAGTTTGTTTGTCTATTTTCATTGATAATCTGATAAAATAAAATAATTTTATCACATCTTGTTTTATAATTTTTTTTACGTATTTGTAAATGATTTAACATATACTTCATCCGTCCCAAAAAGAATATTACATTTCATTTTTTTGCGCATCACAAAAAGCACTGTTACTCACATCTAAAAATTCTAAAATTTACCATATTTACTCTTTATTATAAGGTGAAATTGTTTTGAAAGTTTTTTTAGCATTTGAGACGATATAAAAGTGTTTTAATGGATGCGCAAAACATGATACGTAACAATCTTTTTGGGACGGAGGGAGTACTTTTTATTGATATGCTAATTCGTAATTAAATTGATTTTAAAAAATGATTAGATTTTGTATATTAATACTAACCAAAAATGTTGTTAACGCAGTTGTGTAAGTGTGTAACTCGTGTTGTGAGTTGTGACTGGTGACTTCGGGTCCATCTAGCGGATGGTCCATTCAATGAAGCGGACAGGGCAAGGAAATACAAATACCGTGTCATGGGACCCACAAGATGCGGATTCAAATGCCCAAATCTAAATTCTATTGAATCTTACCGACCAGTCCACAAAGTTAGCTCAAAAAAATTATGTACACGTTTTTTATTTTTAATTTAGAGTAAATTCCATAAAAGATCCCCAGTTATAGGTCGTTTTACATATTTAGTCACTACATATCAAATATTACTAATTTGGTCCCCAATTATTATATTTATTTCTACGAATGGTCCTTTGTTAACATTTTCATTAAAACGTGGATAAAATTATAAATTCACACTCCTTTCTCTCCTCAATTAAGCTTTCTCCTCCCTTGTACTTATTTCTCAAACCCGTCACTGAGTTTCTAGCATTGAACCCTAAACCAAAATCATCACTCTTCTCTCAATTGTTTGTCTAACTGGAGGAACGATCATTTAAATTTTGGGTTTAAGAGCTTCAAACTCAGCGACGAGTTTGGGAAAGAGTATGAGAAGATGAAGAAAGCTTAATTGAGGAGATAGAGAAGTCTGAATATACAATTTTATCCACGTTCTTAACGGAAATGTTAACAAAGGACCATTCGTGGAAATGAATATAATAATTGGGGACTAAATTAGTAATATTTGATATGTAGGGACTAAATATGTAAAACGACCTATAAGTGGGGACCTTTTATATAATTTACTCTTTAATTTAATTTTAAGTTCCTTCTGTCCTAAAATATATTGCATTTTTTGCTAAATGAAGCGTAAATTAAAGTGTTTTTTATTTTATGATTAGTATAAATATTATAAATAAAATTTACGTATTTAAAAATAATATCAAGAATTATACAAAATAATAAGTGTTAAGAATATTTTATGTTATCAAGTAATGAACTAAAACTCACATTCGATCATGCGTGCTTGAGGGGAATCTTACGAAAAATCATTTTTTTTTCCTTTAAAAAAAGAAAAGATTAATTTAGTTTTCTTAGAACGGAAAACATTTTTTTATCTCAATGTTTTATGCCAACATTGATTGAGTATGTAGATTTAAAAACTAAAATTATTTTTGTTTTTGGGCCTGTTTGGGAATAGACTGTTTGGGAATAAAGTTAGAGATTAGCATTAGCGTTTTGGATAAAATTTTAAAGATGCAGATTACTTTAAAAACGCTAACGCTAAACGCTGGCCGTAGATAACCTTTTCAAAACGCTAACGCTAATCTCTAACGTTATTCCCAAACATGCCCTGTATTAATATCGAGTAGAACAAAGCATTATGAATTACATCGTGGTTTCCATAAATAAAATTCGAGATAAATATAAGGATCCATTTGGTGAGGGAAGTAGATATAGGATCGGACAGTACCAAATCCATTCGCAGTATGTAAACTTTTTCCCCGATATTGTTTCATGATACTACAATTATAACGGAATTTTTTCACAACTTTTCACAATTAAAGTCGTACCATTACACAATTGAGATGTTTGATCAATGTTCCTCAGTACATGATTAGTACCCCTTTCAATGCTCATTCAAAAACTCGATCAGCTATTATCTAATCACCATCGATGCCTACGCCTGAATATGCTTGGTCTGAACAATCTCAACTCGATCAAATTGATCGTTCTTGGTCATTCTCGAAATTTTATTGAGTCTGTGGTCAAAATTGAAAAGAATTGAGACCACAAAGTCAACAATTTTTTTTATATTAAAATTATTTGAAGTGGTGAATGAGTGAGATGCAAATGTCTGATCATGATTGTTGATTGATCAGCCCGGCATGGCATCATAATAATAAACATATACATATAGATGCATTCACGCCACTGCCACAGACAATAGAAAATGGTGCTCCAATTACGCACTGCTACACGATAATGCCTTTAAATACATGCATTGTTATACACACCTACACAATTATTCCATTCTTCCTCTTTAAATTATGTCATAATTTGACTTTTGTGATCTTTTTTAGCATTTTCCAAAATGATTTAAAAAATTTTTTTAGGTTACAATTAATATTTTTCTCACAAATTGTGATACGTCAAAGTAAAAGAAAAAAAAAATGAAATCAAATTAGAAGCGGACATAATATTTTGTTCCCGCAAGTCATGTGAGTGAGTGCGCCTCGCCCCTTAAGAAGTTTGTTCTAATTCTGGTTCACATCTCTCGTCTTTAGGGGTTTAGGATGTTAGTCAAAAATAGAAATTTGAGTGGTTTGATTTTTTTTAGGGTGCATTTGATGCATGTAACTGAATGTAAGAGATATTCTTATTCATGTTATGAAATTATATTAGTGTCAAAATTGAAGAATAGAAATAGACCATATAGTGCAATATCGCAGATTATATTACACGGCCGTGAGTTGTACTAGATTTTCGGTACAACTGGCTAATTGAGAAACGGCAATTGCCGAGAAGATGGAATGGGTATTGATGCCACTGGGAGAATGGACGCAGCCTCGCCACCCGTTGCTGCTCGTGCTCGCCGGAGAAGACATCGGCGCAGAGGAAGCGATGCTACTTCGCGGGAGCTCCTCTAATTGTCGGGCCGGGTCATCTACATCCAAAGTTAGCTCATGATTTGGTACTCCGGGCGCGCGAATCTTATTTAAGAATTCGAGAGAATGTAACTTACTCAAAAAATAGTATAGTAATTTCACTTTTTTGTTTTATAAAATTTTTAATATGGTTTTATATGTACATTTTATTTTTAAGTTTTACACTTATAATCAAACAAACTAAACACGTTTAGTCAAACCTTCTAAATTAATACGAGAAAGATGTTCTAGAACGTAAGGGATGCCATCTTACACAAAAAGGTTATATAAGCTCTCATAAATTAGAGTCAAACAAATATGTTTACCTTTTAAGATCGTGTGTTATAGTGCGTGATGAGAAGGGACTTGATCACCATCCATCACGCCTGACATCCCTTACATATGCATCGTGAAGGGGAATTGCCCCAATTAACGTGACCACCATCACGCGTGACCACCATCACGTAGTGATGACTTCTTCCTACATATTTTTTTTCTTTATTTTTTCTTTTAAAATTATACTTCTTCTGTCTAGGAATGTTTTTTTCCGTGTTGACTTGACACACTTATTAAGTAATAGTAAAAAGATTGTCAAATTCCCAAAAATGCACATATTATAAACTTTTAAATCTCACTTTCTTATTTAAAAAGTAGATTGATGATAAAGTAGAATAGTATTATTGAAATTTATCCTTAAAAAGTATACCATAAGAAAGAAATGCGAAGAATATTTTCGAACAGAATATATATTTTAATCAATCAAAGTTTAATACATATTCGCACCTCATCACTTCTTTTCACACTTATTGTAACATACATTTTCATTATTCTATATTACCTAATATTAGATCCTTTTACACATTATCAAATCCCGTCAAGTCTTCCCATAAGACATGGTCTAAACTCTAAATTGGGTTAATGGGGAACTTTGGGAGTTATTGCCAGTCTTTTTCTTTAAACGTTATATCCTAATGGCAAAGGGGTGGTGGCTAGAGGTGGCAATCGGATCAACCGGATCGGTTTCGGGTTGAATTTTTTCGGTTCGGATATTTTTCGGTTATATGTTATAATTGGTTCGGTTCGGTTCGGTTCGGATCGGTTAAATTTCGATTCGGATTTGATTTCGGTTCTATACATTTTTCGGTTCGGTTCGGTTTCGAGTCGGTTCAGATACGATTCATTTATAAATCGGTTCGGGTAGATTTCGGTTCGGATACAATTTGAGTCGGATATATTTCGGTTACGGGTCTAATTCGGTTCGGATATATTTCGGTTTTGGATCAAATATATTTTGGATATATATTATTTTCTAATTAAAATTTAACTATCTGTGTTTCTTTTTATGTTTTATCACATTTATCAATCTATCATCAATTCAATACCTCATATTATTTTATATTTTTTTCTAGTTATATTATCTCTACCCTAAATAATCTTCCCTTTTTGACTTTTTAGTCATATTTTACAAATTTAGGCTACAAATTATGAAAACATATATATTTAATTATGATATAAATTTAATATAATTAAATTGATTTTAAAATTTAGTTTTGAACTATCAAATTTTTCTCACATCTACTAATATACTTATGTATATAAATGAAAGGATAAAAGATAAATTCAAAGAGTCTTATGTTCCATTTGAATACAATTTGGTAAAAATTGAGTAAAATTAGGTGAAATTAAGTGAATTGGAATTTTATTCAATTGAGTGCAAAATTTATAAATTATTGAGTATATTTGGTTGAAAATAGAGAAAATTAAATTTAATAGAGTTAAATATAATTAATTTTACACCTAAATGTAGTGGTGTATATCAAATTTGAAAATGATACGGAGTATATAACAGTAAAGGCTGCCGTTAGAGAGTCTTTTCAAAATGCTAACACTAGCATCTAATTTTATTGACTAATATTGAGTGAATTGGTTTGAAAGTAATCAAATTAACTCTCAAATCAATAAAATTTATTGTAATGAGATGAAATTAGGATAAAATCTAGTTATTCCATACAATTCATTATATATTTCTTTCGTCCCAAAAAGAATATCACACTTCACTATTTAAAAATTACAAAAATTTTATTTGTTTGTGTGTTATCATTTATATGTATAACTGATCTTTAATTACTACATATAATAAATTTAAGGCATAAAATTTTGTACTTTTTTCAAGAAGATAATCCATTTTATGAGGAAATGAGCAAGTAATGTAATTAGTTCAAATGGTAAAATAAAAGTAAAAATTTAAAAATATAATATGCAAACATAGTTCTGAATTTATCGATTTTAGTTCTAATCGAGTTTGGATATTATCGGTTTCAGATCTAATCGGTTTCAGATTTTATCGATTTCGGGTATTATCCGGTTCGGATCTAATCAGTTTCGGGTTTAATCGGTTCGGATATTATCGGTTTCGGATCTAATCGGTTTCGGATTTAAATCGGATATGAATTATTTAGTTCGGTTTCAGTTTGATTCGGATCATTTCGGGTTTTCGGTTATAGATCGGATCTTCATTTTTCGGGCCATTCCGGGTTCGGTTTCGGATATTTCAGTTCGGGTAATCAGTTCTGGTTCTGTTTTGCCAGGTCTAGTGGTGGCCCAGTTGGCTAGCGCGTAGGTCTCATAGCTTCTGAGAAATCCTGAGGTCGATAGTTCGAGCCTCTCTCACCCAGGGGCGGAGCCAAAGAGGAGCAATTGACTGCAATTGCAGTCACTCCAATTTTTATTTTTTAGTATATATATATATATATATATATAAATAGAGAGAGAGTGAGAGATGGGGAGAGAGAGAGACTGAGAGAGAGAGCAGAGCAGAGCAGAGTGCAGAACATAGTGGAGACGTACTAATTTTGTGTTATTTTTTATATCTATTGTTTTTTTATTAAATTAATATGAAGATTATGCTCAAATCAACACTTGTTATATAAATTAACAGTTTTGATGAAGAAATTGAGCACATGCATAATATTTCTTAAAATACTTATATTTAAATTATACTCCCTTCGTTCTCAAAAACACTACCTCTTTCATTTTTTTCACTTTCAACAAAACACTTCCACTTTCTATTAAAAAAACCACTTTTACCCTTATTTTTTCATACCTTACTATCACATCATACTTTTTCTCTAATAATCTACCCATCACATCTTAATTTTACCTATCACATCAAGGGCAAAATTGGAAGTCAACTACAATTTAACACTTCCTTATTTTTCTACCTTTTCAAAGTAGGAATTCTTTTTAAGAACGGAGGGAGTATGAATGTTAGTTTGACATAAATTCATTAATTTTTTAATTGTTTTATACTCCGTATTATCTTTTTAAATAAATATTTGGGGCACGACCGAGCTCTCGGTATAGTGCACCCACTACCCCTAAATCCTGGCTCCGCCACTGCTCTAACCCCATTTTTGTTCAATCACTTTTTCATCGTTTTAAAATTACCTCAAGTTAGCTGTATAATTGTCATAAAGCCACATCTTTAATGACTTGCTGACCTTAGCTCAGTTGGTTGAGCGGAGGACTGTAGTTGTACCGCAGTATATCCTTAGGTTGCTGGTTCAAATCCCGCAGGTCGGACTTTAAATTTTGCTATTTTTATTTAATTTTTAATCGTCTTCAACATTCTTTTTTTGTTCATTATTTTATTCTGGAACTACTAGCAAAAATATATTTTCACCAAATTTCTACCAGAATACATGAATGACACAACAGTGACAACACTCAACTGTTAAAGTAAAAACTCATTTGTTTACTACTAGCTATTCAATGATTAATGTAAATATTAGTGTATTTTGATTCATTGCATACTCTCCTTCGAGCTTAGTTCTCTTCTCTTGTGAACCTTGTCATCCCAAGCTTTCTAAATGACAAAAACACAAACTGAAAAGACTGTCACAATAGACACTCTCCACAATTTATGTTTTAAATTGACAGTCTTTTTCTCCATCTCTATATGGAGCTGGTAGTTGCATGGTTGCAAAGAGTCAATAGCTTTAAATAGTTATGTAGCAACATAGGGAGGAGAAAGGGAATACAGGGAGTGGGTAGTGGTTGGAGGAAGAAGATGATGATGGTGGTGGTGATGATGAAAAGTGTTAGAGTATAAAAAGCATTTCCTGGGCTGCACAAGCTTGAGCTTTTGGTTAAATAAACTTCTTCACATGGTATCAGAGCCTTGTTGACTAAGAGATTACGAGTTCGAAACTCAGCGTCACCCAGTTAAAAATAAAATAAAGTTTCATGTGTAATGCTCGAAAAGGCTATGCATGTACGTGAGGAGGCACGTTAGAATATAAAAAGCATTTCGTAGGCTACAACAAAAATCTTGAACTTTGGTTAAGTTAATTCCTTGACAAAAAAAAAAGAAAAAGACGAGGCGGGGGAGGAGGTGTGACACAGTCACACAGAACAGAACAGGAACACAGAGAAGAGGGGGTCAGGGGTGTGGCGAAGAAAAAAGAAGAAGGTCAGAAGGGGTGAGGGAGATAGAGAAAAGAAGGGTAGAATGGTAGGAAGACACTTAAGAGCGAAAAAGGCATTTACTTATATTTTCTTAAGTAGTTTCCATTTATGAAAATGGGAAGATAATTTTCGAAGATAGGAAAATAGTTACCGGAGTAAGGGAATATAAAAGAATATATACTCGTACTTTGGTCGCAATATATATACTGTATAATTAGTTGTACGGTATTTTCTAATCTTACATAGTGGCTACTTATTTTTGAACAATTAAATATTTATTTTCGAGCAACTGAACACTTATTTTCAAGTAATTGAAAACTTATTTTTCAAAAATTCATTTAAGCTCGAAAATAAGTATTCTACTCCGTATTATTCAAAAATGATATACAAGTCTAGTTTGACGCTTGTAAAAAATTAGTGGTAGAAATAAGGCTTACCTCTTTTCCAGTCCTACACAGTTAACACAAGCGAGCAGGAAGGAACGCACTCCCCAGCGGTGAGAGAAAAGCAGCTATGGGATTCGAAGAAATGGCGGCGATAACTCTGAACAGCGGCTTCAAAATGCCGGTGGTAGGCCTCGGCGTTTGGCGCATGGAAGGAAAAGACATCAAAGACCTGATCTCCAATGCGCTCAAGATCGGCTATCGTCACTTCGACTGCGCAGGCAAATCCCCACCCTTCTTCTATTTTCCACTCTAATAACCTAACCAGGATTTTTCATAACTTACATTGAGTCAATTTCAAGACTGCGTGCTAATTGCATGTCTAATTTGTTGTCTTGAGCTGGAATTTGAGAGATCGGCCTGTACCTAACGGTCGGACTTACCATTTCAAAGTGAGGAAGATGAATTAGAAGATGAATGTCTGAAGTTGATGATAGTCTAGTGCTATAGATAGGCTATGGCTCACTTAGAAGAGAGCTTAATGTTGGGCTTACTATCTTTGACTACCATCTGGCTGCTTTGAATTGCTTGCAGCTGACTACAAGAATGAAGCTGAGGTAGGGGAGGCACTCGAGGAGGCTCTTCAGACGGGCATTGTTAAGAGGGAAGATCTTTTTGTCACAACCAAGGTTGGTACAAACATTTCATAAACCGAAAGATTTGTTTGATAATTTTGGTTTTCCTTGTTAGGAGATACGAGAGGCTTGCGGTAGTGGGCGTGAGTATGGGGCTAGGGGTAGAGGTAGACCTAAAAAGAGTTGGACGAAGGTGAAAAGACAGGACTTGTGATTATTGGACCTCATCGAGGTCTGAGGATATGATCTTAGATATGAGTGTGTGAAGAGCTACGATTAGAATAGTTGGGTAGAACTTTGGATGTTAGTTTGTAGTTTTTGCCTAATTGTCTAAGTTTGTAACATGTGCAAGTGTGCGTTGGGGTCTAGTGCTAGTGTCGGTATGTGTGCTTCTTGTATATGTGTTGAGGAAGGGATCTCTTGGAAACAGTCTCTACTTTCAAGAATGGGTGAGGTTTGCATAGACACACCCTATGCAGACCCTTTGTGGGATTCTCCTGTTTGCTTTTGTTGTTGTTGTTGTTGTTCGTTCTGAATAGTCCTGTTGTTTTGATGGTTCTAAGTGATTCTTTTATCCAGCTGTGGAACTCGGACCACGGTCATGTTCTCGGGGCTTGTAAAGACAGTTTGAACAAGCTACGTCTAGATTATCTGGATCTCTACCTTGTTCACTTCCCAATTGCCACAAAACATACAGGTGAGTGTGTGCTATTGTTATTACTAGGATCTATTCTTAAAACATCAAATTGTTGCATGAAAGGCATGAACTTTTGACCAGTTTCCCTCTCGGAGTATTCCAAATGTTGAGGGGCATTGGTTTTAATGATATCTGGTGTCCCGCATTTGTTTTTTTCCCAGGAGTTGGTGCAACCTCAAGTGCAATTGGGGAGGACGGAGTTTTGGAAATCGACACCACTATATCATTGGAGTCTACTTGGCATGCCATGGAAGAACTTGTTTCCAAGGGCCTGGTTCGCAGCATAGGAATCAGGTAATAACTGTATTTGGACGACATGAAAAAATAAGTGCCCCTGAGTAAGGGCTATTCACTTTATGGCTGGAAATATCACCACAATTTTTCTGATGATAAACTTGCATCAAATTTGACCATATATCAAATGCCAATTCATGTGTACAGCAACTATGACATTTTCCTCACAAGGGATTGCTTAGCTTATTCAAAGGTGAAGCCTGCTGTGAATCAAATCGAGACGCATCCCTACTTCCAGCGCGATTCGCTCGTCAAATTCTGTCAAAAGCACAGAATCTGTGTTACAGCCCACACACCTCTCAGTGGTGCTGCTGCGAACAATGAATTGTTTGGTTCAGTTTCATGCCTTGAAGATCCTGTTCTTCAAGTAAACCATCTTGCTTGATTATTTCTCCTTCCATACCAAAAAAAATCCCATAAAAAATATATTTACATTGATATTACTGTCTTCTTCCTAAAAAAAAAGTTAAAAACAAGCTACCAATGTTTCTCCGATATGGCATTTATGTTTTAACTGTATGTACAAAAGGGCATAGCAGAGAAGCATAAGAGGACTGTGGCTCAGGTTGCGCTGCGCTGGGGAATCCAGAGAAACACAGTTGTGATACCAAAGTCGTCAAAGCTTGCAAGGCTTGAAGAGAATATCAGTGTTTTTGAGTTTGAGCTCAGTGAAGAGGACATGGATGCGATCAAGAGCTTGGACAGGAACTACAGGACCAATCAACCAGCAAAGTTCTGGGGAATAGATCTCTATGCTTGAAAATTTCTACTCACTTTCTACTGGCATTTGTTTTGTATGATGACTTGATCCTGCAATCTCGGGTATGTGAAATAATGGACATGGTGTTATTGTGACGTTGTTATGAGGAGTTTATCATGAACAAAGTTGTACAAAAATCAAATCTCACCCGTTTAATCCATGCCCCCCACCCCACCCAAGCTCCAATGTCAAGATCATGTTACAAATCATGTCTCGGTAACACAACACATAACATCAAAGTTGACACCGCTAGTATTTCACAAGTAATGAATGTCGTGTGTTTGTCTTTGATGGTGTCAATTTTGGTTTTGGTGTTACCCTTGGAATTAAAGTAGCATTTCCCAGGTATATAATACTCCCATGAGCAGTTGGTTGTCCTCTTTTTTTTCTCTTGGGATGTTCAAAATTCGTCATTTGTTAATCGTTTAAGAACACATTACTGGTGAATTGTCAAAAACATCCCTTTCATAGCACTGTTTATTTGTTTTGATCAACTGAGTTTGAATAGAACAAATACATCTGAATAGTATTGCCTGGACATGGTACCGCAAACTACTGGCATTGTATGTATGGACACCATGTTTGGATTGGATGGTATACAAAGTTCTAGTAAGAGTATAATCACAAGAAGTATGTAACACAAACAAGGCCCTAAAATCACTTGGAGCATGTAAAACAAACCAGAATTAACAAAAACAAGGACCATGTCAAGAATAGCTCAAACAGCAGTTGCAAACTAAAATCAAAATTGGTTCCAATTCAGGCATAAATTATAGAAGACAAACAAACAATCCCTAGCCTTCTTTGGAAATATGTGAGTTGATGATAATGATAAGAACAATAATAAAAATACTTGGTTCTCATTCAGAACCAATGTTGTGTAACCAGCCTCCACCAATAGAGCCCATGTTTCCACTCAACCCATCATCCATGAAATCCCCAACCCTCTTCACCTTCCCCGTCGGGAGGACGGGGTACTTCCCGGAGAAGCACGCGTAGCAGAAGTTCGGAGCGTCCGTCCCCAAATACGTCTTCAAGCTATCGATCGACAGAAATGCGAGTGAGTCCGACCCGATGAACGCCCGAATCTCCTCCACGCTCATCCGGTTCGATATCAACTCCTCCGAGCTAGGCGTGTCCACCCCATAGTAACAAGATGCTATGATCGGAGGGCTCGCGATCCTCATGTGGACCTCCTTGGCCCCCGCCTCCTTCAACAACCTTACAATCTTTGACGAGGTGGTCCCCCTCACGATGGAATCGTCCACCACGACGACTCTCTTCCCGTCCAACACCGCCCTCACCGGCGAGAGCTTGAGCTTCACCCCGAAATCCCTAATCTTTTGCGAGGGCTCAATGAACGTCCGGCCCACGTAATGTGACCGTATTAGCCCTTGTTGGAACGGGACCCCTGATTGAGCAGCGTAGCCCAGTGCGGCCACGACTCCCGAATCGGGGACCGCGATCACCACGTCACATTCAACGGGGGACTCGACGGCGAGAATCTCCCCGAATTTTTTCCGGGATTCGTACACCGACCTCCCGAACACGACCGAGTTCGGGAGGGCGAAGTAAATGTGCTCAAAGATGCAAGATTGCGAAGACTTGGGGCGAGTCATCAGGCAAAGGGAATGGACCCCTTCCTTGTCCACAACCACGACTTCGCCGGGATAAATCTCCCGCTCGAATGTGGCTTCGATTAGGTCGAGGGCGCACGTTTCGGAGGCGAAAACGACCGCCCCATTCCTCCTCCTGCCCATCACCAATGGCCGGAACCCGAACGGGTCCCGGACCGCGACGAGTTTATCCTCAGTTACAAACACCAAAGAATAAGCTCCCTCGAGCTTCTCGCAGGCTTCTACAATCCTAAGAATGAAAGGCCTCGCCTTTGATATGGCAATGAGATGGAGAATCACCTCTGTGTCTGAAGATGTATTGAAAATTGACCCGTTTTCCTCTAGGGTTGCACGCAGGGATTCGTAATTTACCAAATTGCCATTGTGGGCGACCCCAACGGAGCCGAACCTACAGCTGGCGACAAAGGGCTGGACGTTTTTGAGCATGGATGAGCCGGCGGTGGAGTACCTGACGTGTCCGATGGCAATTTCGCCGGGAAGCTTGTCGAGTTCGGACTCTGTGAACACGTCCGAGACCAATCCGACGCCGGTGATGTGCTGGAGAATGTTGTCGTGGACGGCGACGATGCCGGCTCCTTCCTGCCCGCGGTGTTGCAGAGCGTGGAGAGCCAGATAGCAGAGGCGGGAGGCCTCAGGGTCGCCGTAGATTCCCACGACGCCGCACTCTTCCCTGGGATGGTCGCTCGAGCGTTCGTCTTCGTAATCGAAATAGGACGAGAAGCAATTTTCGGTACTCTCGGATTTGGGATTCTTCGACGACGACGCCGCCGCCATCGCTGTAGGTTTTCGTGCGGCGGCGAGGGGCAGGAGGCGGCGGCATGGTTTGGGTGGGGTTTTGGAGACTTTCCCAAGCGGTGGGGATAGAAGAGTGGAGAGCTTGGTGGCGTAGGTGGAGGAAGCCATGAAAGGGCGAGAGCTTGGCGGAGATGGTGAAAGACCTAGTAGAAGTCTTCTTCTGAGATGCTCGGCTGCTGTAGTCCTCTCGCTATGACTGCACAAGACCTAGACTTTGATAAGAACACAATTATTGTGGTATAAGGAAATGTTTGTGAACTTACATTTAAAAATCATATCTAACCTTTTAATTCTAATATTGGAAACTTCATAATACCAAAATTCAAATATTGTTTGACAAATTCTCAAATTTTATTTTTAAAATTTGAATGAAAAATTTTACAAAAATGGCGATCGAAATAGCTTGATATGTATGAAATTATTCTTATATAAAAAGATATCACTCTTTATTTGTAAGTTATATATTTAAAAAAGTTAATTGAATTTGTAAATAATATGGGAGGGATGTGAATTTGCAATTAGGTTTGTTTTGAGTAGGAGAATTTGGTTCATATTTATATTCAAATTCTCTGAGTTTCTAGTTAAATAATTTGGATCAAATTCAAACTTCCAAATAAGTTAATGGGTGATCTTTTGATAACTAGATTTTTAATATATAGTTTCAGTTTTAAAATATTATATTTGTGGTCTTCAATTATATACTACCTCCGTCCCAGAGTATTTGTCCACTTTCGTTTTTGCACACCATCCAATACACTTCTTTAATCCATTTTATCTTGTAATTTGTATATTAAAAAATTATAGAAATTATATATTAATAATCTATATGTTAAGACAAATCAAACAAGATCACACATGACTATAATTAGACTTACACATTGAGAGAATTTGATGAGTCAAAGTGCTTAGATAAACAGTTCCAAAAGTCAAAGTAGACGAATATAGCGGGACGGATGGAGTAAAACATTTCTATTATTATAAGTCCTTTGAATATTATATGTGGTAAATAATATTTTAAGTTACACAATAGATTTTGAAATAATTTTTAAATATAAAAGACCACAAACGTACTATTTTAATAATCAAAGTACTAATACCTTGTTAGAATAAAGGTCCAACGTACATTGGGCCGGCCCCAGTAATATCACCTCCAAATGGATGGAGACATAGAGTACCAAGAAGGATAATGTCCCGACCATCGACATGATCGAGTTCTACTTGAGGTATTCTTAAATAACGAAAGGCTCTCCCAAAGACAAGGCAAAGGATAAACCAATAGTCATCCTTGCTCACTAGTGTTAAAAATATTTTAATCCCTATAGAATAAGTGACTTTTGTTTTTTGTCTATGTAAAATATTTTTGTTTAAGTCATCGCTACAAACTTTTTAAATTAAAAATAGCCGTTAAACATAATTAATGCTTATGATTTATTGAGACAATATATTTATTTTGTACTCAACAACTTTATTCTGCACTTCTAATTACCTTAAACATAATTCACATATCCCAGATTGTATCCTTTATCAAACTAGGTATCTAATTTTGAAATTTTTATTATATTATATTCCTAATAATAGTTCAAAACATTAAGCTATCTTTATTACTTCTAGTATTCTTAGTTTGGGCAGGGCCGGCCCGCGAGTTTGAACATAGAAATCAAGTTTGCAGGCACCCCCGTTTATTACGGGGCCGGATTAGCCCATACTCCAAAAAGTTCGAGCCCGTGCCTGCTATTATGCGGAATAGAAATTGTTTTTAGCACCTCCGCAGGACCTTAGTTTGTCCGGCCCAACTTCCGACTGCAGTGGAATAAGCAGATGCGATCGCTGCACTTTCGAGTTTGCGACTGCTAGGGTTCTACAGATCGAAGCTCGAATCATTGTCCTTCTCCTCTGCTTGCCATCAACAATGGCGCCACCGCCTGGACCTTACTCCGGAACCAGCACTCTGGCCTTGGTATCGTACTCGTCTCCTCCATCTTTCTGTTTTTCTCACTCCGATCTGAACACTCTTGTATTATGTTTGATTTTGCGATTTGAAATTGATTCGGAGTTCTCGTGCAATTGATCGGTTGTAGGTTGCTCGTGTATCGGCAGTCACACTTGGACTTGCATACGGGAACCTTAAAATGAAGTATCTCAGGGTAATCATTTTATTCCTTGCTTTTTAGTCGATAATTCATTCGCTTCTATGAGCAACTTCATTTCAGATCATTATTTTAAATCAAGAACATAATCAGGATTCGATTAAAAGGTTACATGATGATATTTGGTTTTAGTTATCGTTTGTTCTCTAGAGTTTTGTTGTCGAGGTGCTATTTTCATTGAATGTTTTGTGGTTTTGAAGTTAAATGCAGAAATTTCGTTAAAAAATAGGTTTATAGCATCAGAATGGCTGTAACTATATCAATACAAAGAAAATGGAGTTCCCACTACTTATCTAGGATTACTAACACATGAAAATATGACATGTTTTGTTAATGTCATGTTGTCTGGCATAATACCTTAATGTTAGTCTCTCTTTGGCAGGAAATAATCGAATGTAGTGAAATTGATTGCATCTGACAAAATTTCTTACTCCGTTTAAAAACAAAAGAAACTCATATTTGACTGCATTACTTTGTCATTAAGCATACCAAACTTCATCTAAATTCAATGGCTGGCTTGCATGCAAGTTACTCTACCTGTCCTGTACTAAATTTAGACCCTAAGCATGTGTAATTTTTTGTTTATCTTGTTGTAGTTCATACCATATATTTATGCCAACTGTATGTGATTCATCTATAGTACAACTGGTTGAAATTTGTGTTCTGTTAATTTAATTAGGCTAATTGTCTCCATTGGCAAGATATAGGTTTGAGAAAAATACCTAACTACTAACTAGGACTAAAACATGCTCCATATACCAAAATTGAACATTCATTGCTTCTATACCAAAGTATGACTTAAAATTTATAATCAAGACTTCTATACCACCCCTCATCTGCGGTGCCACTCTACGATCCTCCGCTGTCAGGTCTGCTATCAGCCGCTGTAGTGCCAGAGGAATTGCCAGAAAGCTAGATTGTCATAGCTCCATAGTAACTGTCAAAATCCATAATTGTTAATTCAATGCCAAAAAAATCATGATAAAAGAAAAATTGTAATGCCACAATGTGAAAACAATGACACCATCATGAGTGTTACAATATTAAATATAATGCCACATATGTTAAGAAAAAATGCCCAACTAATGCAAAGAATGATGTCAAATGGTATAAAACAAAGAGAATGCCAACACAATGGGAAATTGCTTTTAAAATGCCAACCAAAATGTCAAAATAATACCAAAACACCGTCCAATATCAAAATAATGCCGTTTGACATTGTAAAAGCAAATTAGTGTAGAATAAAATAAAAAATATGTGCACTCCATGACGGTGACCAGGAAGCTAACAGCTCAAGGAACAGCAAACAAGTTCCTTCTGTGAAAGACCAAAATTGCAGTTGAAACTCAGACACCAAACTCTCAGTTTCATGTACGTCTTTCCCTGAAAATAATCAGACTTTGCGTCAGGTATATGTAAAAGATAAACGAGGGTATAAAGTATGTAAAATCTCATGTATAAATGCATTTAGTTAATTCGCAGCAGATGGAAGAGAGGGTGAAGGTTTTGCAGGTAAAAGGGAGAGACAGAGACTGACAAGAATGAAGAAATTAGGTTAACTTTACCTGATAGATGAGGTATAAGATGAGAATGGATAGTCTTATTTAGGGGATAGTCTTATTTTGGTATAGTTTCCATGTTTTATTTCTGTATTTTAGTTGAGTTGTTTATAGATACTTCTGCTTTGCCTGTTATTTTCTTGCAATCACTTGTGCTATAATTTTTGTAAGATAATTATTTTTATAAGCAAATTGAGTGAAATATCATAGCAAACTTTTTAGTTTTTACTTGAGATTAATATGTACTCATTTTATCAATAAACTGTTATACTGATTTCTACAGTCGAATGCCAAGAAGTCTCATCAAAAGGAAGTCAAGGCACATCACTGAAGCGGATACGGCCGGGGATTTTGATTTCGTATAAAAAATAATTCAAGACAATGAACGATCTTTTACATGTTTAATGCGGATTGATGTGTTGGAACATCAACATCTACTTGTAAACTCTTCAGTTTTGTTCATGAATTGTTAGATGATTGTTATTGATTTCAAGCCATGCATTGAATGCTCATACTTCCTTTTCTCTTTGGTTTTAACAAATAAGTTCTCATCACATTATAATAGATGCATATTATTGATCACAATATCACATGCAAATGAGTGGCAACTTTCAATGACTGTTCAATGTTCATTTCAATGAATAGGATAAGTTGCCACAAAAATGTTTGCTTGTTTGGTTACTTGCATTATGTGGTTTGAGATTGTGCAGTGATTGTTAGGTTTCAGAGAAAGGGACTGAACCACACATTTCTGGGAGAAATGCCTAACACACTAGTTTGAGTTTCATAAGTGTAAGTAGTGTGTTGGATTGTTATTCTTTCATATGTTCAACCTTCCCAAAGAGTTGGATTTCTACTTTGAACATCTTATTTTTTCAATTTTGTCACCATGGACTTGTTCTCTCGAACTTACTTTTTACCCGAGTTTGTACTTTAAGTTCGGAGAACTAGTGTCAGGGAACGAGTCTTATACTTGTTGACAAATGCTATGGTTTCAATTTTGCGATTCCAATAGTTGGGAGTATGTATTTTGCATGCAACGTCGAGGGCTTTAAAATGCTTTACTTGGAGAGAGATTATAGGAAATGTTTTTTTTCTATGCGATCTTAAAAGGAAAATAAAATTATGATTTCAAATACTCCCTTCATGTATTTAAATCCAATGTTTGTCTGGCTATGAGTTTAAATTGTGGTTATAGTCATGAGTTGGGTTCCCTTGGGGAAATAAGGTGTGGTTTTTCTGCTTTGGCTATTTTGTTAGGAAATAGTTGTTATAGGTAAAGCTTTTGATGTACGGAGTAGTTCTTAATACTCCAGTTGTCTCCCTGTATTTGTCCACTTTCATTTTTACACACCATCCAATGCACTTCTTTAATCCATTTTATCTTGTAATTTGTATATTAAAAAATTATAGAAATTATATACTAATAATCTATATGTTAAGACAAATCAAATAAGATCACACATGACTATATTTAGGCTTACACATTGAGAGAATTTGATAAATCAAAGTGCTTAGATGAACAGTTCCAAAAGTCAAATATGGACAAATACAGGGGGACGGAGGGAGTATAAAAGGTTTATTTTCTAATTTTACTCTAGTCTCTAATAAATTGCATTGAAAATAATTTTAGTCATAAATTATAAATTGAAACATGCAATTTAAGTTGGGTCAGAGGAATTATAAAAGTTGTCTATGAATTCTGTAATGTGAAATGGCACGAATCCCCATGGTTCTTTTGACCCTCAAAACGAAGATCTTGTTTTGAAGCGGGTGCCTACGGTGCCTCGTTGTTAAAATTAATGGTTCTTACTTTCCCTTAAACTTCTAGTCCTCTTACACCTCACTTCAGCCCCTCCAAAGTCACCGGTTTGGTCCTGCGAAATCCGCGATTTAGGGGGGGGGGGACGAGGAATTTTGACTCAAAAAAAATTTCCACATTGTTTGGATAATTGATTTACGGTGAATTGAGTGGTGAATTTTGACGACATTATTTGACATTATTAATCTTCCACCCCCTCCCCCTCTCTCACAGACACATTCTCTCTCTCTCAAAAGGCAAGATGACATTTCATGCAGACTTTGAGTTGTGGTATATAATCAACATCGAGAAGAGTCTAAAAGGTTTTCACATAATCAATCAATGGATTATTTTTTAACTTCTTTCATCCTATATTTATGCTGTTATTTATCTATTGTGAAAGATCAAATGTGAAGATAAATCGGAGTATAAGGGATAATTAGGGATAGGCAAAGGACGGTAGTCCGGTACCCGTCCATTTCCGGAAATAACAATTTTGAATTCCGGATATTCGATTCTAGGAAAAAAGTTCTAAAAAAACAAGCGATTCATTATTAAAAACCGAAATAAAAACCGAAATACATATAGATGTCTAGGTGATTTGGTTTTACATTCTAACGCCAAAATTCCCCTGGGGTTGTTTTCATCAAACGTTGGACTGTGCACCTTAGTGTCTATTATGATGATGATATGACTCTTAAGTCCTAGTGGTAGACTCCCTAGTCATGCATTAACTCTGTTCATGTTTTAGTGCAAAGGTTTATGGGGCGGTTGTTCGAGCATCATTGTCTTTGTGCTTGTCTTGTCCATTGTTGAGGAACGTCTTCTTCTATCTACCATTCTATCCTTGACAATTCAACAAACAAATACAAACTGATAGACGTTGCGCAGTTGGCAAGGTAAGGGATGTCTAGGAGGTAAGACCAGAGTTTGATTCTTGGCAACTGCGCTGAGAGACAACTTTACTAAGCATAGGATCTTTGCAAGTTCCTAGTGCAGACTCCACTCTTTGTACTAATCTGTGATTAAAGCTCAATTTACTTCTTCTCAGCGACCGTCTGGCTGGTCTGTAAACAAATACAGACCAATTTAGTAGCAAACAAATTAACTCCTTAATCCAACATTTTCATTAACCCAAAAAGAAATAAAACACCCAATTTTAGGAAACATTTTTTGTGTACCGGAACAAATTAAATGTATTTTCGGGGTAAAAAATGGAGTGTTCGCCCGGTTGTCGAACCGGAACCCAAACAACTGTGAACGGATATGGACAGAAAGTGCATAGGATAGAAATGAATGAGTCGGGCGAGAACCAAACATGTGAGAGAGGGGTGAAATGACCGTTCATAAGTTGGGTGGGTACTGGGTACGGATTGGGTTTGGGCGGAGTGGGTGATGGGAATTGTGAGAGTTGGGTTTTGTCTTCGTACGGTGTACAATTCGGTTACGGAAAATATTTCTGTTGTACCTAAAAATAAAAAGCTCAGTTTATCCAATCCCCCGCCCAGGCCATAAAAGCGACCCATAGATACACCCGAATGGGAACCAAAGATGTCACTTTTCGTAATTGCAAAGGGGGAATTGCACATTTTAACTGTCCCCACCCTTTGCTCCACATTTTAAGGACTGGTTTGATACACGAAATTTACGAAAATGAAATTAAAATTGAAATTTGGGTGGAGTTGAATTCTTCAATTTCTATTCATTTTTGGCACTGTCAATATTAAATCCACATATTTTTGTGATATCAAACAGTAGAATTAGAATTGTTTTCACCCATTCTAATTTCATTATTTGAGTTCCGTGTACGAAATAGAGCCTAAGTCATCTCAATCACTCCCTCCGCCCCCCTATTTTCGAGACACGAGAGATTAACACAATTTTTAAAAAAAGTTCAATGGTTGATGTAGGTGTTAAAGAATAAAATAAAGTAAGAGTGATTATAAACCATATAAATATGACTGAATATAGAATAATGTAAGAAAAATAATAGGCTCGATGAAAAAGATCAAAGAGTCGTTAGCGTTTGAAAAATGTGAAAAAAGTTAGTGGTACGAAAAGGTATTGAATAATACTGAAGTCCTATAAATATTTCTGTTCGAAAAACGCTAGATTCACAAACAAAATTGTCACAAAATTTACAAACTTTGTGAACTTTAGTAAAAAAAAATTAAATTATCTAATATAATTTTAAAATAAAAATTTATGCTATAAATGATTAGTTTGTGAAGTTTGTGACAATTCTGTTTATGAACCTAGCATTGCTCTTTGTGCTCAAATGGATCACAATGCGGTAAGGATCTTATAAAAAATGTGTTCTTTTTTAAAAATTTACTCAATATGTCATATCCAAAAATTTGCTATTTATTATTGTAATTTTACTTTGTAATTAATAATTTTTCTTAGTTTGGCACACTCTTTTGGGTAATGTTTTTATTGTACTTCTTTTAATTACTATATCACATATATCAATATATGGAGTATATATTGTGGTTAACGTTAGATCGACTGCCCTCCCATGGCTTAATGGGAAAACTTTCAAAAACATTAATATGGAGTAAAAAATAGTGCCAAATATTTTCATAGTTGTCTTTAAATATATACTACCTAGAGTAATAGAGAAGACTTTTAATTTGTTAGTGGGGACAAAATTGTAAAATTATTTAAATTAAATACTCCGCGATAAATATAAATTTTACTAGGTATTAATAACTTATTTTTTTCTTATAAGTCAAATAAAAAACGTGTTGTTTAATTATTTATGCCCTAAATAATTAAGAAGGTGCACTATATTTTGAACAATGTATAATAATGGAGTAAATTTCAAAGTTTCTTTTTAAACACTGAGTATGTCAAATTTAGGGAGAAATTAAAGAAATGCCGACCACATATCCAAAGTTGACGATGTGCCTAATGTGTGGGAATATGTTTAAGTCTTGGATAATTTTGAATAACGTAGATTAATTTTAAAATGTAAAAAACTAAATGGTGCCAAAAACAGTTTTTATGAAATACTCCGTACTAAAACTAAACATTTAATGAGATTTTTTAAGTGGTTCTAAAGTTTGTTTCATTTTAAAGATTTTAATACATTAATATCATAAAAGAACTGAGATTTTTATATAAAAAGATTACGTAGTACTTACCAACCCATGAAAAAGTGTGTGAATGTCCAAGTTTCATATGGTGGCTTTAGAATCATGAAAGAAGAACTTAACGTAAAACTATTTTAAAATATGTACATAGGACTTGTTCTCTTCACATGGTCTGATTTGATCTGATATAATAAGATAAGTACTGTTTTGATTATCATTAGATTTAAAGTTGCTTTTAATCTGATCTAATCTGATTTCAATAAAAATAAATAATACTCCCTCCGTTCCACAAAACCCTTCCGGTTTTGACTTTGGAAAAATAAGGAAAGTGTAATTTTGGTTGACTTTCCAATTTTGCCCCTTATGTGATGGGAAACAGTAAGATGTGATAGTTTGGTTTAGACCTGTGCAAATAAGGATCCGGGTCGGATCTGGGTCGGGCTTGATATAAATTTTAGCCCATTTACATGGGCGGGCCTGGCCCGGCCCGGATTTGATGGGCTAAATTCTTTACCCATACCCGCCCATCTTTGCGGGCCAGACTGCCCACCGGGCTGCCGGCCCGGATAAAACATCAAGAAATTTTTTTTGTACAAAAAATTTAGAAAAAAAAACATTGAACTCTTTTTTAATATTTAAAATAAAATAACCAGTCACCACATTTATATTGAAAGCATAATAGAGCTATTGTTGCATAATTAATAAATTCATCATACTGATTCATTAAAAGAGTATCGATTTTTGTTTAAAAGAGGTGAGTGAATTAAACTACTCCGTATTATACATGAATTATAGAAAATTTTAAAATTTATATTGGCTAGGTAATTAATTATAAAATAAATATATTTGATGAATATGGGCAGGCCTGTTGGCCCAGATGGGCTAAAAGTAACTTCCAGATCCGCCCATATATAATTCAGGCTTGGGCCGGCTCGCCCATTTGGATATTAAAGGTTGTCCATATCCGACCTTTTAAAAGGACGGGCTGGGTGGGCCGAACGGGCCGACTCTTGTTTGCACAGGTCTAGTTTTGTTATTAGTGAAAAAGTATGTTGTGATAGGTATGATATGAAAAAATAGGGGTAAAAGTGGTTTTTTAATAGAAAGTGGAAATATTTTGTGGAAAGCAAAAAAACGAAAGAGGAAGGGTGTTGTGGAACGGGAGAGTAAATAATAAAAATAGATTGACTAGAATAAACTCTTATTTATTGTACACATAGACAAAAATAGTGACTTTTTAGTTTTTGTTGGAGTTTAATTGGAATTTAGAAAGGTCATGTTATAAATAGTGGTGTGGAATTTTTATATCAAACATTGATGTCAAATTTTAATACCGAATATCAAACACTTATCATAAAGAAAAATGTTTGGTTCACAAATAAAATAATCACAAATTTTAAAAAGTTACTATTTGTGAAATTCAATAAAAAAATAAAATTGTATAAAATAATTTCAATATGATAATTTAAACTATAAATGATAAATTTTTGAATTTTGTGACCATTTTATTTGTGAATCTAGCACTTCTCTAAAATATATTACCTCAACTAAAATTCCCTTGTTGAACAATGTTCTAAAAATCTTGCCAAAAGTCAATCCGGATGAGGTACTATATCAAGGGTTGATCACTCCAACTGGTCAAACTACGGGTCAACGACCCAGTCAAATGATGTTTATAATAATAATAATATTTAATATTATATATTAGATATTTTAGTCATAAAAAAAATTTAATTTATTATTTTATTTTTTCATTTAATTTTGAATATCATTATGCATATAATACGATTTCACATCTTCTATTTTTTTTATTCTAGTATTTTTGTCATTATTAAAAATCAATAATAAATGTCTATTGGATGCAACAAAAATTAACAAACAAATAAAATATGAGAATAAAAAGTGGATGAAGTACATTTTGTGTACACATTTGGTGTACTCCTAGTATCCCACATAAAGCTACTATATCCTATAATATACTCCCTCCGTGTCCTAGCGTGTTTGTCCGGTTTGATTTTTTCGAGTCAAACTGGACAAACTTTGAAATTCAATTAAATAAAAACTGTAATGTATTTTAACATAAAAATTACTTTATTGGATTTATCGTATTGAGAACTTTCAAAATTGTATTTCAATATGCTAATATGCAATATAAATTAAAGGTAATTGAAGTTTAAAGTTTCTCCAGTTTGACTCAAAAAAGCCAAACTAGACAAATACACTGGACAGAATTAGTAGATGCCAAATGGTACCACATGTAAATGTCACACTTTCAACCAAATCTGAAAGCAGTCGTTGATAGATTTGGAGATCTGTGCCATTATTTATCTGTGTTATATCTAAGTATGAAAAACTTAATTGTATCATTGAAATACTATACAAATGTTTTATTATTGTTCTTGTTCCAAAGAAAAACAAGAATAAAACATTAATATAGTAATTTTAATCTTATTTAAGTATAGAGTGGACTTTGCATTTTTCAAAAGACGATAATGTCCATCCTAGCCTCTCCTGATTCAACTCGAATAGTAATCTAGAAATGAGATAAGTGAAACTTTAAACTTTGTTATATGAGTCTTAAGTGAAATCAAATATGTTTTCGGCCCGGTTCTATGGCCACTGCATTCCGGTGGCCACGGAAGCCACTACCCCTTACGGAGCTCCGTTCATAAAATTGATGATTCCTACCCCCCGGCGAACCCCCGCCAAGTCCCGACCCAAACCCATCCTCCCAAGTCCTACCTACGTCAATTGCACCTCGTAAGCATAATTGACTTTAAAGTCAAAAATTTTGATTTTATGCTTACGATGTGTAATTGACGTAGGTGGGAGGATGGGTTTGGGTCGGAACTTGCCGGGGGTTAGGAAGGGTAGAAATCATCAATTTTATGAACGAAGCTTCGTAAGGGGGTAGTGGCTTCCGTGGCTACCGGAATGCAGTGGCCATGGAACCGGGCCGATATGTTTTATTTTTTTAAGACACATAATTTAATATGATCCATCATATATATTCTCATAGAAAAAATCTTGACCAAACTTGTCACAAACCCACATAAATATTAATTCTTTATATTTACAGAGATAGTGAATGTTTGTGTGGGTCTCTAACAAGTTTGGTGTACACCCGATGCACCCCTAGCAAAACTCTAGTAAATGTGATCCTCCAGCATGAAAAAATGATAAATAGGGGCAAATATGGAAGGGAGAATATAAATATTAAGTTGAGTAGATAAAACTAATAAGACAATAATAATAATCAAAGATTAGTTTTGTTGATCTCCAAATCATCAAAGGGCTTATGAACAAAACACACCCACACACACCGCCGCTCAGGGGAAAAACCCAACACCACAACTCCTCCTCCATCTCTTCTGAATTACACATTCTAACCCATTTTTCTTTAAAAAAAAAAACAAGCCATGGGTCGGGTCGGGTTAGAGGACATACATCAGCCCAAAATGAGTTTTCAAAAAAAAAAAAAGAAAAGAAAAGAAGGGAACCGCAGAGGCCGCCGCCGCCGCCGGGAAGCGCTTCTACCTGAGCATGGAAGTTAAGGAGCGGAAGGCGAGTTCCTCGCAGGGGAGAGTGATGCCCATGTCGTGATCGAACCCGAACTCCTCCTCGGCGCGCCGGAGGAGGCACTGGAACTCCGGCCGGCTGAGGAAGGAGATCGGGACGATGTGCCGGACCCTCTTCTCCCCGACGTAAACCGCGAAATGGCCCTTCGGGACGTCGACCGGCGGCGACATTTCGTCCCCGTCGTAGCCGGCGGTCTTCCTCCCCATGCTCGAACACCTCCTCAGAATCTGCTTGATCGCCGCCGTTTGCAGCGGCAGCTTGCTCGATTTTCTGATGGCCATTTTCTTTTATTAAATTGATATTACAGAGAGGTCTGAGAAGAAGTCTATGGAGAAAGAAAGTGGAGAAGAAGAAATGAAAGAGTGCTCGGCGGTGGTGAGGGGAAAGGGACGATGTGAAGGTCATGTATTTAAGAAGGGAAAGTGGTGGCTGGTGTTCTGCGGGATTCAAGTGGGCCAGGGAGTGGTGATGCCAGGGGTTTGGGTCGCGGTAATTTTCATTTTTTGTTATGTTGGTTAAAAATTGTTTATTACTCTCTACTACGTATTTATTAAGGAATTAAATTTATTTTTAGTCCTTGTATGTAGCTTTTGTTCATTGTTCATGTAAATTTGGTTTGTTAAGTTATCCCTACAAAAAAAAAAGATAAGGTTAAAAATAAGAGTAATTTACCTAAATATGACTAAAACATAATGACTTTCCCAATATAGGACCATATGTTTTTATTTTCCAATGTAGGACCTTTAGTCATTATGAAGTAGTCATTATTCAAGTAAATTTCCATCATTATGGATATTATTCCTCCTACTAGATCATTATTAAGTTCTATTTAGGGAAATTAATCTGTTTTTACTAATATATAAACTCTTTATAAATAAGGAAAACTAGTAGATCTTTATTTTTCCGTTTTGACCAAATAAGTTACATAATTATATCTAACCTTTTATGAATTATCACTTGTTTATGTTTATTAAAAATACTACTCCATTCGTTTTCAAAAACACTTCCTATTTCATTTTTTTTCACTTTCAACAAAACGTACACTTCTCCTTTCTATTAAAAAAAAACTATTTTTACCCTTACTTTTTCATACTCTACCTATCCCATCATACTTTTTCTCTAATAATCAATTCATCAAATCTTACTTTTACCCATCACATCAGGGGCAAAATTAGAAGTCAACTATAATTTTACACTTCCTTAATTTACCTTATTTTCAAAGTGGGAAGGGTTTTTCCAAACGGAGGCAATGTGATAAACGTTTTACGGAGTATAAGTTAAAAACTATTCACCTCAAATTCCAACAAATCCAAACGTTGGGGGGGGGGGGGGTAAAATGTTTCATGTGGGTTTGAAGTGTGTGTACCAGGAGAAAGGACGTAGTGGGGGTGGGGTCCATATCTATTGGGCTTTACACGTCTCATGTTGACCTTACTTGGGTTAATTTGTGGCCCGCCCACTTACTCTCTCTCTTACTTTGTTTTTTTTACTTGTTGTATTCCTATGTTAATGTACAGAGCAATGCTAGGGATACACCAAAGGTGTACCTCATTTGTCCCCCACCCCCTTTTCCATTATCCATTTTTATTTATTTAATTTTTTTTGAAGTTTTTGCTCATTTATGTGGTAGAGGAGGGGGTGGGGGACAAATGCGGTACACCTAAAGGTGTACCCCTAGAATTTTTCTAATGTATATTCACTTTCATTGACATCACTTTATAGAGAATATAAACTTTCTACCTGGTTTACTCTTCTTCAAAAAAGTAAAACATTTTCATGAAATTAGGATGCAATTCTTTTTGAAATACCTAACAAAATGTGTAGATTATAAGGGAAAATATTAAAAAATAAGTGATACTCCAACCCATTCAATATTAAAACTCAATTCACTAGTTACATAACAGCAAATACAACAAATCAATAAATTACCCAGCCAATAATTTTATTAGCTAATAATGTGTAGTTGTATATATAATGTCTAAGACACGTACTTTTTTTTTTCTAAGACACGTACTTAAATACTTCTAAAGTTACATTTGGAACATTTTTTTCTTCAATTAGCGCTTTGAGTCACCTGATTCATTGATTTATCAAAATTACAGGGGTATAATATATATGTGTGCATTGTATATAGGCATGGCTTTATAAAGAATGCAATAAATGATAAGAAAAAAACAGGCCTTCATTTGTTTTGTAATTTAATTTGTTCACTCAATTTCAAATATCAATGGTAATAAATAAAATAAAATGGGGGGGTATAATTGGCTCTTGGTGTGTGAGTTTGTCCCAAGATGAATTTCTGGTGGGTGACAAGACTTGGGGGTAAGATGTATGAATTGTCTGAATCAAACAAATACTCCCCCATTTTTAAATATCCATCTACTCATTACTTAATTATTATTAATGGCACAAGTTTTAAAAAAAAAAAAACAGAAAAGATACATTGTTCAAGCTAGTACGTACCCTCATAAATTACGGAGTAATTGTGAAGTCGTTAAGACCCTCTCACAAATTAAATTGACTTTTACTCAACGACTTTAATGCTTAATTATATTAATGATCCAAAACAAGGAGGAAGATATATACTCCCTCCGTCCCACTATATTTGTCCACTTTCATTTTTGCACACAATCCAATACACTTCTTTAATCTATTTTATCTTGTAATTTGTATATTAAAAAATTATAGAAATTATATATTAATAATCTATATGTTAAGACAAATCAAACAAGATCACGCATGACTATATTTAGGCTTACACATTGAGAGAATTTGATGAGTCAAAGTGCTTAGATGAACAGTTCCAAAAGTTAAAAGTGGACAAATATAGCGGGACGGAGGGAGTAATACGGAGTAAATTAATAATGATTTGAAAAGTCAATATTTTTACCCTAATTAACAGTAATGGGTTTAATGTGCGGAGAAGAAAAAGAGGAGATACGTGGTCTGTGTAATTAAGATTTGGTTTGAAAAAAGAAAAAGAGAGAAATAGAGAAAAGAATTGTGGTTAGGAGGTTGCAGAAGTGCATGTGCATGGATTACTGGAAACTGTGTACCACTTTGACCGGTTGTACGCCGTACGGAGTAATATTATTACTGTGTTGGGTGTGTGTACCCTATGAAGGCGGAGAAAAGAGATTTTACTATTTCCTTTTTGATGATCTTCTCGTTTCCGGTGCATTACCTCCACCTCTTTCTTTCAAAAAAAAAGGTTGAACACTCGCTTGGGGCATTCCTACACCTCGATCGCATAAGATTTTTATGAAAAGTAAATTACAGTATAACCTCACTCTGTTCTTAGAAAGGCTATCTCGTGCTTGATGTGCACAAGAAACTATTACAATAATAGAATTTCCACACTGCCACTACCAATATTCGATCCTACTAAAAATGAGTTTGACATCCTCTCTTTAGACCAACTCTCTCCATTTAAAAGTTTACCAAAATACTCTTAATAAAAATGGATGAAGTAT
Organism: Cuscuta campestris; assembly: GCA_900332095.2. NCBI lineage: Eukaryota > Viridiplantae > Streptophyta > Magnoliopsida > Solanales > Convolvulaceae > Cuscuta > Cuscuta campestris. The sequence continues at coordinate 56,398 of OOIL02002491.1, forward strand.
ATTAATAAGATGGGTGAGGTATAATAAATTAAATAAGTGACGGTAGTTTTCTATTTAAAATATTAAAAAAGTTATGAGAATATCTATGAAAGACAAGTCAAAAAGACTAATGGGAAGACAATGTGGGACACAGAGTATATTTTATTTTATGAATTAATCAATGAGAATGTGCAAAGAAAGTATTCTCTCTGTCCCAAAAAGATTGGTATATATTGACTTTTTGGGGAAATTAAGAGAAGGATATTTTAGTGTTGACTTTCCAAAATACCCTTGATGTGATGAGTAGATTATTAGGAAAAAGGTATGATGTGATAGGTAGGGTATGAAAAAGTAATGGGTAAAAGTGGTTTTTTAATAGAAATGTAATGGACTTTATGCGACGCAGTTTTTTCGAAACGTGTCAGACTTTTTGGGACGGAGGGAGTATGTGTTAGTGATTATCTCACATTGAAAATTTAAGAGTAAAATAATCGATATGTAAGTTATTGAGTTCAACTAACTAATCGATTGGATTCAATCTTTTAAAGTGGTTCAACCCAAATGTCTTATTACTCAATTCAGTAATTCTTACCTCATTCTAAATTGTATCATGGTACATATCAGAGCAGAATTTGATTATTGAAGCAAAGTGTGCAGGAATTTAATTATTGAAGCAAGAAAAGCAGTGAACTAATTAAATCTCTGCTGTGTTTACAAGTGTTTCGGCATGCACATGCATCAATTTAAAAAGGAAAATGCTAAAAATCCCCCACCCTTGCTACCAATCATGCCCCCCTACATAAACATGTGGTAGGGAGGCAAGAAAATTAAAGTTAGAGGGTGGGTGGAGAATGGGTAGAGATAAATATGTGGTGGAGAAGTGGGTGGAGGCAAGGTTGGTAGCAAGGGTGGGAGTGTGTAGCACGGTCCATTTAAAAAAGTACTCTGTAATATATCCGGAGTTTTCTACTGTTCCTTCTGTACGTACTCTTCAGTCTTCCCCGTACATCGTCGTCGTCTCGTCTTATTATTCCTCAACAACGGCCGTTACTTCTGTTATGTGAATCCCTTTAATTATTTATAGAATTAAGATATTTGTACGTCCAAAATTATGCTTCTTCGTTTTATATCTTTTTTTCGTTGCGCAAAACGAAGAAAAATAACAAGTTTTTGTGGTTTATTTTGATTTATTTAAATATTGGCATAAAGATAAAAAATTATAACTTACATATTAAAACTAAATCAAAAGTTGAACAAAACAATTCAAGTGTTGATAAGAAAATTTTGTTTTACCATATAGACGAAGAAAAAACACAAATAAATATAAATTTTTCTTGAAGTTAGAATGGTGATCTGGGAAAGCAGATATGCACCAACATTAATCAACAACGATCGTTACATTGCTTTCCGTACAGTTCTGTTAATCTGTTTAACTTTTTATACAATTAAGCTATTTGTACTCTTAAGTTATATCTCGTTATATACCCAAGAAACATGCACCAACATTTCATGTTAGGTAGTGTTTGGCAACTAGCATTTTATTTCAATTCATGCATTTCAATTCTAAAATTTAAAATCTTGAAATTCAAATGACAAGGGGAGGAGCATGGATTTTAAATTAAGCTTTGTTTTGAATGAAAAGAATTTGACTTAAATCCAAATTCAAATTTTTTAAGTTTTCCAAACATGGGATTTGAGCCAAATCCGGATTTGAAATTCAAATCCATGTTCCCAAACATACCATTAGTGTAATAGTTTAGAATGACATAGAATGTCAATGTAATTTTTTTCATTACACTAGCATTTTATTTCAATATAAATCACAAAAATGCCAATCGTCTCTTTAGACTATAATTTGAAGTACGGCTTTGTTTGGAAACAACATTTTTTTATTAGCGTTAGAGTTTTAGATAAAATTTTAATGGTGTAGATTAATTACGAAAACGCTAACTCTAAAGACTACTATCAGATCGTCTTTTCAAAATGCTAATACTAATAGCTAACGCTGATGCCAAATGGAACCTACATTTATTGATGTACCTTTTAACATGGTTGTTATTTATATTAACGACCGACGGTGATGTTTTCTGTTTCCACAGTTGGTCTGCAAAAGTTTGGATTTTAATTGTTGGTTGTACACTTGTACGTAGATGCTTCCACTGTAAAATTATTTTACTCTCTCTCCATCTTTGAAATAATTTGACCGTTTCACTGCACGAAAATTTAAAAAAAATGTTGAAAAAGTGAGAGAAGTATTGTTAGAATCATTATATATAATATTTGAGAGTTGATACTCTCAGAAGCTGACATTTGGCACTCTTAAAGACTCGCCACGTGTCCAGTTTTATGTCTCTCTTCACCAAATTATAATTACGGAGTACTTCGTAAATAAAAGTAAAGTTTTCACTCAAGGAAAGTTTTCCCCTAAGGAAACCTATAATCTCACCAATATCAATTGAGTCTCCAGAAGGAAACTCTCCGTTCTTAATCAAAAAAATCTCTCATCAATTTAATTGAGATGTAAAAATGCCAAAAGGAAATTGATTTCCTGACTCAATCATGAAAATTCAACGGGCTCCAATTGAGGCTGATCGTGTCTTTCTCATCGCGTGAAGATCTCAGAACATTTGAGATTCAAAGGAAGAAAATATGTGGCGGAAGAAAACAACCGGCTAAGGAAGAGTTTCTGCAATCCTTCATATTTTCTATTATTAGACAACAATACTAATAGTAATTCTTGTAGTATTGGTTAGGGTAGTATTTCATTATTAGTCAGTTTCCTAATCCTATTTGTGGTAGATGTTGTATGTTAGTTAGTTTTCAATCTCTATTCCTAGTTGTGTTAGGAGTCTCTCCTATATATATACTTTATCATGTACTTCATAATTCAAGGAGCAATATTACTATTCCAATATTTCAACACAAAGTCATATCCTTCCAATTGAAGCAAAACAATCGTCTCCGTTTATTGTAATCTTCGATCAGCTATCATTTGGTAATCTTTACTTAATTTAGTTTTCTCAAATTGTTAGGGCTTATATTTGGCAAATCTTGGGCTTAAACTTTATTGTTCAAAATTCTATTTCTTTTTAAATATTTTCTTTTAAACTTTTTTTAAAACTTATATATATAATTTATTTATATATACAATTTCTTTTTTTAAATCTATACTATTCTTAAAAGCAGGGGAAATTGTGCAAGCCTTTTTCCCGCCCAAACATTCATCTATTAATGCTAAGAACGTTAATAGCCTTGGAATATTTTTTTGGTAATATATTACTACCTTTTATGCATTTAATTATAGAAAATATTGTTACATTATTACCTTATATAGCTTTTATTTAATGTCAATTTAATCACGGAAACATCTTTCAAAAATATAATACCTTTTATACGTTTAATTATAAAAAAATACTTTTACATTATTACCTCATATAGCTTTTATTTAATGTGGATTTTATGATATAAACATTTTTACGGTAATATATTAACTTTTATGGAGGAAATATATTTTTTGTAAGGCGTGTATTATGTTAAAATAATAATAGAAATACTAATGTAACAATGGTAAGGATTGAAATCGCGCTAAAATAGTGTTTCGTTATGAAAAAAATATATGTACATTAACACCTTATGTAGCTTTTATATAATATAAATTTGATTATAAAAATTTTTTATCTTTTAAAAATTTTATGCTTGAAAAGTTAGTCTTGATTTTAAATTAAAGAGAATTTCAATATTTGAGGAAATTCATTATTCGGTACATTATTACGTTTTACGAAAATTTTACGCTTGACAAGTTAATTACTATATATTATTACATTTTTAAGGAGAACATAAATTTTTATTAATTTTAATGAAAAATCTGATCATAAACTGAAATATACATCAATACACCAAATTTAAATAATAAATATTAAGTATGTCAATTAACAACGTATAATTGATATTTTTATGACAAACATATATTATGTTAAAATAATAATAAAAATACTAAGCTAATAATAGTAAAAATTGAAATTGAGTAGAAATGGTGTTTCTTTATGGAATTTTTTATACTCCCTCCGTTTGGGAAAACCCTTCCCACTTTGAAAATAAGGCAAATTAAGGAAGTATAAAATTATAGTTGACTTCCAATTTTGCCCCTGATGTGATGGGTAAAAGTAAGATGTGATGGATTGATTATTAGAGAAAAAATATGATGTGATATGTAGGGTATGAAAAAATAAGGGTAAAAGTGGTTTTTTAATAGAAAGAGGAAGTGTTTTGTTGGAAGTGAAAAAAATGAAAGAGGAAGTGTTTTTGAGAACGGAGGAAGTATATATTACGGAGTATTATCTTATCATTCTTATGTAGCTTTTATATAATGTCAATTTAATTATGAAAACATTTTTATAGCTTTTATAAATTTTACGGTTGACAAGAAGAAAAATTATATACCATACATTTTTACCATTTACTAGCTTTTACCATTTAATATTTCCACAAGTAAATACTATTTTAAGGCTATCTAAATACTTACCATTTTAAATGAGTATTTTTATTACCATTCCTAACATAATACATGCCTAATAGAAATATTACTATTTTATTGTACATTTAGTGTAGATTTATTTGTAATTATGGTACATAATGTCATTTTTATGATGAACATTTTTG
>OOIL02002491.1:67492-91816 GCA_900332095.2 Cuscuta campestris
AGATAAGGATTATGGATGAGAAGAATTCTATGTTTTAATTACTACCTCCGTCCCTGAGTATTTGTCCAGTTTTGACTTTTCCGACTAATTGTTTTCAATATTTGACTTAGAATTAAATAAAATATATATTATATATTAAGTATATAAAAAATATTTTGAAAATGGATGATATAATAAATCAAATAAAACTAATTTTGTATCAATATCTAATATCTTTTTTATTTAATTTAAGGTCAAAATTTACCAATTCTGACAAAAAAGTCAAAAGTTGACAAATACTCAGGGACAGAGGAAGTATATAATTATAAGGTCGATAATTTAGGTTTTTTAAATTAATGTGAGGAAAAAAAATCATTGGATCACTAATACTTTTGTATTAATATATTTTCGAATTTATACTGCGATAAAAATTATAAATTTGTAAAAATACATTAAACATAGATAATTTATATTTGACCTTTAAATAATATGTCAAATTTAAATCAAGATACACATTATAGAATCGAAAAAAATTCCGTCCGAACCCGTGCATGGCACGGGTAGAAATACTAGTTATATATTATAAATGAAATTTAAAGGTTTGGAAATGGAAATGATAGTGTGAAAAAATATCGATAAAAAAATATCGGTGTTTTTGTTTTTAATTTGTACGTATTTTAAATAAGGCAATTTCATTATAATAATAATAATAATAATAATAATAATAATAATAATAATAAAGGTAGGTTCCTTTTACGTGATTACCATGTATAAACTATTATCGTCTTTGGAAAAAAATCATGAAAGCATTGCCTTGAAAAAAAAATATTATCATACCTTAAAGTATCGAAATTAAAATTACCGTTGTGTTTGCATTTATACTTTTTCGTTATTTTAAATAAAGTGATTTCTTTATGCACGACTTTGGTAAGAATGAATCATAAATACACATTGATAATTAAAAATTTAAGGTAACCTCAACAAATAATTATCTTTCCTTTTTTTTACTTTATACATATTTAAATAAGGTAACTTCATTATAATCAATGTAATAATATTATTAAAAAAAGGTATGTTTCTTTTTTGCGAGTACCATGTATAAAAAATTACTATCTTTAAAAAAAATGTTGCCTTGAACAAAAAAATATTCTCACATCTTAAAGTATCCAAATTAAAATTACAGTTGTATTTCCGTTTATACTTTTTAGGTATTTTAAATATAGTTTTTTCTTATATATGGTTTGGTAAGAAAGAATCATTAATACACGTTCATAATTAAAAATTTAAGTTAAAAAAGGAATGTTGAAATGGTAAGTAACACCAACCGTGTAATTTGGCCAAAAATATTACATTGTAATTTTAAAAATAAATATTTTGAAAAAGGAAAATAGAATAAGCCAAAAACGTTTCATAGTATAAATGCGATCATTTGCAAGGATTTTCGTAATTAATTTCTTTCAAGTGCACTTTTAAATATGGTCGTTGAAGAAAAAATTTAATTTAGTAACGTAAATATGACCCGTGCAACGCGCGGGTGTGATACTAGTGTGTATAAGTTGGGGTTCAGGGGGTGGGCAAACTGCCTGCAATGTAGGTATTGATGACGATTGAATAACAATTGAGTTTTTGAACGAAATCAAATGCTCAGGAATCTTAAACCACAAAATAGTCTTGAAAAAAAGGGTATCGATTATGCTATTGAGAAACATTAACCAAACATCTAGATTGTATAATGAGACAAGATTAATCATTCAAGAGCTGCGAAATAATGTTATCGGTACAATTGTGGTTTCGGGAAATCGAGTCGGGGAAAAAGTTTACAGGGCTACCCTTGAAGTTCCAAAGAAGACAATTTTTGATCGCCTCATGTCTTGCAATAACAATCAACAAAAAACAAGGTCAAATATTGTCATTTGTGGGATTATTTTTAACCAAGTTAGCGTTCACACATGATCAACTATATTTTTCTTTTTCACGAGTGAAGACAAAAACAATATTAAAAATATTAATTCTAAATGGCAATGGAAACCCTTGCAACCATACCAAAAATATTGTATACCCTGAAGTCTTTCAGAAAATTTGGTATTAAAATAAACATGGTTAACTCTACTTTATGTTCCTGAAATAATATTTATTTTACTTTGGTTTTTTTCATTTATAGTATTAAAAATCATGTGAGTAATATTCTTTCTTTATTCAAAAAAATAAATTTCATTGAAATAATTCAAAATCAAAATAAATTTCTATCGACCCCGTGCATGGCACGGGTCAGAGTACTAGTTTATTTAAAGGAAAGAGAATCAATGATATCTATAAATTTCTTTTCAAAAAATATTGGGAGAGAAAAGAAGCCCTTAAAGTTATTTTATTCTTACCATTTACTTCCTCTGTCTCTTAAATTTCTTTTTTTTTTTGACTTTTTGAGAATTTAAGAGAGGATATTTTTGTGTTTCCTTTTTAATTTTTTTTGATGTGATCGGTAAATGTAGGTTGTGGTGGATATATTATTAGTAAAAATATATGATGTGATAGATAAGCTAACCCGAATCGAATCGTTTTATATATGAATTGATATCTATATCAATCTAGTAGTAATTTAAATTTTTTATTTGACTAAAAAAAATCAAACTGAACAAATGTGTTGGGATGAAGGTAGTAATGTACGGAGTAATAAAAGTTAGTATGTACGGAGTATTACTCCCTGCATCCTAAAACTTTCTTCCCGTTTCTGTTATGAGGTTTAATCGACTTTATTTCCGATTTAATTTATTTGATTGTAGGTGTAAAATTTAAAAATAAAACTTATATATATTTATGAACTGTACTACATCAAAAGATCAACAAAACAAGAGATAGTATGACTATATTATTTTATCAAATAATTGACAAATATAAATAAAGAAAATGATTAAAATTTAACTATGTGAATAATAACTAAGAAGAAAAGTTTAGGGCGAAGAGAGTAACAAACTAATTATATAAGTATGTCAAAAGATACTACTCCCTCCGTCCCAAATTATAATGCCTGTTTACTATTCACAGGGTCAAACTTTATTCACTTTCTTTCTCTATTTTCGTTAGCAAATTGATAAAATAAAATATTGTTGTCACTACTAATTTTGTAGATCTTTTGATGTAGTAGTTTGATATGTAATTTTTATTTTTTAATTCTATACCATTTGTCATATAAAATGATTTGAAAATAACTTCAGTCAAACATCGTAAACCGAAACAGACGTTATAAAATGGGACGGAGGGAGTACTATACATATTACATTTTAATTGTGAAAGCTTAATTAATTTAATTTTTGGTACAGGATAGTTGAAACTTTGGACCGGCACAAATTTTGAATTGTCTTGATTCAATCAAGTACAATAATAAATTAATAATGAACGTATTATATATTAGGAAATAAACAAGAACCATTGTCTTATTTAATTTTAACATTATTCATCAACATTGTAATATTAAACTTAAACTATATTATCATGCATAATTTGTGATGTTCGTAGTTAGCACGTTTCTACATGTGCCTGCTTAAGTTACGTACGGGTTTTTTTATGTACATAATACAAGCTAATTAAGGAGTATATTTACCACTAGTTTAGATCGAGTACCTGAATTTTAAACGTTTTTTTAATTAAGTAAATATTGAAATTAATGTTACAGTCAACTTTTATATTTGTTCGAAAAATTTTAACCTAACACCCATCTTCCATTTCATTAAAAAAAGAGAATTTACCTAATTAAGATTAATACATAATGACTTTTCTCAATATGGTAACATACGTTTTTTTCCCCAATATAGGACCATTAGTCATTATCTATTAGTCATTTTTCAAACCTATCATAACATATTTTTTCTAATAATTTATCTATCACATTTTATTTTTATCCATCTTATTAAGAATAAAATTGTAAGTCAACTACAATTTACGACTTTCTTATTTTGACATTTGATCAAAATAGGAAGTGTTTTCAAGATATAATAAATGCATGATAAGGCAACTTTACACGTTTTTTATTTAGGGAGAAAAACCAAAGTAGGAGTAAGACATGGAAAATATGTCAAAATAGAACTTCCATGTTTTTATTCCCGAAATAGGATTTAAAATGCATTTACATTACCAAATATGATCATGTACATTACCAAAAAGTGTAATAATGTGCACATTACAGTGCCACACTACAACCATATTACCACAGTATGAAGTCCTATTTCGGGACATTTTAACACACATTGATGGATATAGGGACTCATTATTGCTGACACGTGTATATATACCTCCTATACACATAGAGAGCAGACACTACATGTAAGGCTGACTTTTGAAATTTTAATGCCAAGGAATCTCATCCAAAATTGGAATAAACCCGAACCAAAATAAACCCAAACCAAAACAAACCCAAACCAAAATAAACCCGAACCAAAATAAACTCGAAATCGAAACCCAAAAAATCAAATCAGATTAAACTCGAAACCGATCTGACCCAGACCGATTTTAACATATATCCGAAAGAGACCCGAACCGAAAAGATCTGAATCAGAATCGAACTGATTGACCCGATTGCCAGGTCTACTACCTCCGTCACCTTACTTACTTAGGCCCTGTTTGGGAATAGCGTTAGAGATTAGCGTTAGCTTTTTGGATAAAATTTTAACGGTGCGGATTGCTTTGAAAACGCTAACGCTAAACGCTGCCCGTAGATGGCCTTTTTAAAACGCTAACGCTAATTGCTAACGCTATTCCCAAACAGGCCCTTAATCAGTTGGGAGCTGAGTTTTTATTTTATGACGTGGCAAGTTTCTTTTTTTTTAACCCTTACCTGATCATCTGTCACATGGTCGGTTGGTTTTAATCTTTTTATATTTAATTTCTTGTTAATATGAATTTAATTATACAATTTTATATTTAACATTTACGTTACAACCTAATAAACCTATTTCACAGTTTTATACATATGCAAATATCTAAATTCACCAAACATTTTTAACGATCAGCTGATTCATCCTGTGACTCAATCATAATAGCTGACACAAACTGCCAGCAGTAGATAGCCAAACCAGGCCATATGTGGCATTGGAGAAGGGCGGGGGAGAGAGGCGGCCCATTGTAAATGGCCTAAGCATAGGGACAATCCATACTCGGCGGGCGGCACATGTTGAGAGAAGGGGTTTGGTTAGTTAGTATTGGCATGGATGAGTTGGTTTTAGCATTTGCTTTTGGCATTTGGCAAATAAAAAAAGAAGGTTATGAAAGCAAAGAAAAACAGGGATGGATTCAGATATTAATATGGATGGATGAACCAACCAAAGAGTTGATATGCCGGAGAGGAGACAAATTAAACACTCTGTGCTCACCAGCTCACCTCAGACCTCACCTCCCTTTCTTTCTTTCTCTCATCCAATTCAATTCTACAAAATTTATTTATTTTTTTATGGCTGAATTGACAGGTGCAAGCTGGATGACAAATTTAACAATTCCAAACACAATATCAAAATCCAAGTAAATAAGTACACAGTACCAATTTCAAGGAAGAACGTACTCTATATTGTACCCAGTAGAGAACAGCTGAACACACTAAACTAACTGAATATAATTGATTTATTCCATGCAGTTGTTTTTTTTTCTTTTCAAAATAAACTCCTCGCTTCTCCCAATTTCTTTCAACGAGCAGAATATGCGGCTTGTAATCAATCTACTCTTTCCTCTAAACAAGTTTTGAATCGTTTGTTTTTACATTCCAACACTTTTCTTGAATTTCGTGAAGCCAAACTCCGAGACTTAATTTAAGACAAAACGTGATGTGCGGAATGCGACACCACATAAGATATGCGCGTCCCCTAATAAAAAGTCTCCACACCCACACCACCATTTTAGCCGAAAGTGTCACCGTGATACTTACAGAGACCTAATGCCGAACAAAACGTACTCCTTTCATTCCTGATGCTTGTATTTGCTAGAAATCTAACACGGGTCTAAAAATGCTGACACTCTCTATCAACCAGCAGCGCCAGACACTGACGTGACGAGAAATTAAAGAAGGAAAAAAGTGGATATGAAAAGAGTGATGTGATGATGGATAATAACAGTTCACAGAGAGGGAAAAAAAGGAGGAAAGAAAAAGGCTAAGGTAAAGAAAGACAACATTACATGTATGGTATGGGATGCATGTGGCCCCAATGATTTGGCAGGCAATTCAGTGGGAGATCCATCTGTACAAATTCATGGAATTGAAACACAAAAGTAAATAATCAACTCACAAGTCATAAACCATTAACCAAGTCACCAACCACTAGAGAGAAAGAAAGAAGAGAAAAGAATACACAGTCACGCACACACATACATAACATTAACACACAAAGCAGAGCACATGAAAGCCATGTTCCTCTTGCCGGGCCTATGGTGACGATGATCATCACCTGAAAATTGTTACCTACCAAACTACTCCTCCCAGCAAACTGCTTTAAACTTTTAACATCACCTGCCCCCACATCACTTTTTTCTTTTTTTTCTTGAAATCTTATCTTCTTTTTTATGCTCCCACAATAATGCTAAAAGCTTAAAACCACTTTTTTTTTTTTTTTTTGCATTACCTGCAGTTTCTCTTTCTGTTTATTTCCCTTGAAGGAGATGAGTTTGGTAAGTTTAGCTTAATTTAGAGAAACACTAGATTCTGGCATGGTTTTGGATTAAAGTGTAGTCACATATATAATAATGCACAAATTTAAAGGTTCTACTCTGTTTTTGGAAGGATTAGCATAGCCAGCAAGAGTATGTATGGGTATAAAAATATATATATATACTCTCCGTCTCTAAATAAAGTTCCTGCTTTCTTTTTTCTGTTGTCCCAAGAAAATGTCTTTTCATGTTCACATTTTTGAAATTTCTGAAAAAGAGAAAAGGAAATTCTTTTAGAGACAGATGGAATAAATAAGAAATACATATACTCTGTACATATCTTGTATTCTCTATGCCATAGAATACTGTTCTTCTCTGGCCCCTCCATTATTTCTCCTTTGGAGTTAACACTAACTTCAAAATAAATAAATAAAAACAATTCTCCAGACATAAAGATTCAAAAAAGAGAAAGAAAAAACATTCTAAATGAAATGAAACTTTGAATATCAAAGCACAGATATAAAAAGTATTGGTTGCTGGTACAGACAAAATACAGAGTGCAGAAAATTGTGGCCCCTTGGCTGATGTAGTTCTATGGTAAGATACAGAGTGGCATAATCCTTGAGTTAGAGTTTCCTTTTTTCTTTCTTTTTTTTCTTTTTTTGAGGTGGAAAATCCAATCCTTCAGAAGGCAATTTAGTGTTTGAACAATAGATCCAGGCAACTGTATGTGGGGTCCTCAAGATTTAGGCCGGGCTTAAGCTAAAAAACTAGCTCCATCTGGAAAGATTTGACTACAATTGTTTTCAATTCAATATATCTGGAAAATGATGTCAAAATAAGGTGCAAAATTTGCATTTTTAAGAACCACTCGGCATATCAAAAGTTTTACTCCGTGCAAAACATGAGATGACAAGAAGTTATTTTATCAAACAAGTACACCGAATGAGTAAAGAAAGTGGTCTAAATATGACATATGATATTATGAATAGTGAACAATAAATTCTTTTTGAGACAGACTGAGTAGATACGAGAATAGAAAATGTTACAAGGACCTAAACGTCGTAGTTGTTTAAGCTATAAATGGCCAAACACACATTTGGCATCTAAAAGAGCTGCAGATAGAGTACATACAGAGAGAACAGAGTAGTCAAAGAACATGAGGAACTTCAATAATTAAACAATTGTGGGAGATAACAAGAAAGCAATTGGTAAATCACTTTCTCCATCACTTTGTTAGTGCATTATTAAACTACAATAAAGTGTAAGGGGGATCATTAAAGTGTGCACTAAACTAAAAGATTATCTTTAATGTCACCACACTAATGCAGCAATGATACACGCACGCTCCGGTTCACACAATTCAATAGAAAAAGACACCATTTTTGTTCAAAGAAACACGCCGTAGTGCTCACTTATGTGGCACACTGGCTGTCTCTTTGAACAAAAAGTAATGTTGAAATGCAACGTAGTGAATGAGCTCGGCCCAAGTCGGAGTTGTCCTCCTAGCCACAAGATCATAACCACTAGACCAGACCTCAATCTCAGACTTTGGGCTTGGCCCATCTATTTTGCCCAGTCCAAAGAATAGAGTTTGGAGCCTAATTCTAAATGTTAAAGGGGTTTCAATGTTAAAAATGTGGTATAATTCTGGATTTTCATTATCTAATGGTTGTTATGTATAGATGATACCAAAGAGTAACTAAAATATGAAAATCTTCTTAGGATATTTCTCATGGGAATTTCGTCGAACAGAAAGGGTGCAGCACTGAATGCACGGGATTTCGTAAGCCCTATATTTCAGTAAAGGCGTGAGCTTTGTGGCGTATGAATCTGCGGAAACGCCATTCGAATGCAGGAAGAAGAAGAATTTGTCAAAGTCAATCAAAAGACTGAGTTTTGATTGACTCAAAGCCTCTTTATGTTCTTAAAAAAGAAAGAAAAACAAACCGTTTAGGCAACCTATAGAATTTATTCTCCCTTTGGTTGGAGTGANGGGGAAGAAAAGTTATAAAATGACAGTTTTGCCATCAATTTTTTTTCTTTTGACAAACTTTTTCTCTTCTTCCTTTGCCCTTTCTTTCCTTACCCTCTTATGTCTCATTTCTTTTCTCTTTGTTTTTTTCACTTTCCACTATCCAAACAAGAGTTGTTTTCTTCTAATTTTCTCATCATTTTCTTTTGGATGGAAGGAGTACAAGGAACTTTTAGGCGGATCAAGTATAAAAACTACCCCGGAGTATGTTTTTAAAAAGTTATTCATATTAAAATTATTTCAAAATACAACATATTTTGATTATAGTTAAATTTAAAAATATCGACCATGAATTAATAAAAGAATTACGAAACACATAGAGTGTACAGAGCATGTAATAAATTTAGGAGAGAATAACAATTACACTGAGACTGAAATAAATTAGTGCAATAAATAAACTTAATTAAAATGGAGTACGTGAAAGAGTCATGGGAACCTCGGAGGGTGTGCAAAGTGGCCAACCGCACAGGGCACCTTAAATTTTAGGGCACCATATTTTTAAATTTGTTAATAATTTTAAAGCAAAAGTATTCTAAAAATATAAAATAAAGCACAAAATGTAAATTTTGGACCGGGCTAATTTTATTTTTTCATTTTTTGGGGTCGGCCCTGAAAGAGTGCACTATATATAGATAGAAATTAATTTGGTTCCAACAAAGTGGCAATGAAGAATTAATATATACTCCCTCCGTCCCTGAGTGTTTGTCCACTTTCATTTTTGCACACCATCCAATGCACTTCTTTAATCCATTTTATCTTGTAATTTGTATATTAAAAAATTATAAAAATTATATATTAATAATCTATATGTTAAGACGAATCAAACAAGATCACACATGACTATATTTAGGCTTACACATTGAGAGAATTTGATGAGTCAAAGTGCTTAGATGAACAGTTCCAAAAGTCAAAAGTGGACAAACACTCAGGGACGCACCAAGTAATACATGGACAACTAATATAACCATCATCATCATCATCCGGATGCCGTATATATATATATATGATTTGTGGATATATATATATATATATATATATATATATATATATATATATATATATATATATATATATATATATATATATATATAGATCTCACATAATCCAATCATATACGGAGTACATATAAAAACTACGTACTATGTATATATGCGGCCATATATGTACGTACAATTAATTAATACGGAGTAGTCCATATATATTATATATAAATTTATGAATAATAATCCTTAATTGGTTAAACGAATTGCTTCGATCACAGCATTTCGCAAAAAATATAATCATATATGTATATATATGATGAAAAAAAGAAAAGGATTTCGACGGCGAAAACGGGTCCTGGATCAGCTCGGTCACATACGGCGGCGGCGGCGCTGCTAATTGATGATTAAGCAATTAATTGGGTGATTAATTAATTATGTGATTAGCAGATGCGGTTCAAGCGGGAAGCGATGTCGACGAAGACGTGCTCGCAGCAGGGGATGGTGAGGCCGCCCATGGGGTGGCTGAACCCGAACTCCTCCTCGGCTTTAGTGAGCAAGTCCTGGAAGAGGGGCTGGCTGAGGTACGTGATAGGGATCACGTACCTCTGCTTCTTCTGCTGGCTCTCCCCCACGTACACCGCGCAGTGCCCCTTCGGCACCACATTGTTGTTCCTCGCCGTTGTCGATGATGATGATGATGACTTCTTGATGAAACCCATTTTCTTTTTTTTTTTTTTTTTTTTTTTGAGTTTGTTCTTAGGATCAAGTTGAATTTGGAGAAGATGGGAAAAATGGGATTTTTTTTAAAGTTGATGAAGGAAATGAAAGGTTTTTGGGGTTGTTGGTTTGGTGGTTTGATGGGTTATATGTGTGTATATATATAATGGGTGAGAGGAGGGGCCAGTTTGGGTGTTTGAAGAGAGACCTTATCACATGGTGGGGAGTCCCTACTTCCGGCATGTACACATGATCTCTTCTTCCTTACATTAAACACTACTCTTAGGGACCCCCCTCAGCTCCGATCCATCAAAAAAAAAAAAAAGGAAAAGTATTGATAGGACGGTGCATATATGGTAATAAGTTAAAACCATGCCTTGCCTTAACGTCGTACAATATGGCCTCTCCCATTTTTTTTTTCTTCGGGTCACTTGCAAGCTAGCTAGATTAGATATATACCATACTCCTTCCGTCCCAAAATCTCTTTCGCATTACTTATTTGTAGAGAATCTGAGGGAGAAATATTTTGTTTTGACTTTCTTAAATTATGATTGATGCATGTGACGAATACAAATAAAATTTGATGAGTAAATGAGTAATGAATAAATATGACGTACGTGGTAGATAAGGTGGGAATTAGTATAGGTAAAAATAAGTTTTGTTTAAATAGAGGAAAGATTTTTTGAAATGGAAAAAAATGAAAACAAGGAAGTCTTTTGAGAGTGATTAGTATGATGCATGTTAGATTGTGTTCCAAATTGGAATACCTTACATTAACATGCTGGGAAGGATTAGTTTTTCCGTTTTGTAAAATTAAAAAATGTATTTTGAAATTAATGAGAGTACAAAAGTTTATAAATCTAGCTCCAATATATAGAGATTCGATTAACATCATGAGTATAACATCACTAGCTAGGAATGCAAAAATACATTTATAATAAAATCAAATCCTGAAATCTTGAGAATAACAACTTCCTAACGAGGTTCTCTGATTCTTTAGATGTGTCTTTTAATTATCTTGATTTTCTTAATCATTAAGAAGGAATCCTCTTACTTCTATTTATAAGTCCCACACATTCTAGGAATCTTTACCCTTTTCAACTTTCTACTACATTTTTCATACTTAAGACTTTAATTTTCCATAAGTTTCTACATTCTCTCATTCCTTTTTTTTTGAGAAAAATGAGAAACAGAAGTTTTTCTTTTTTTCCCCTAGTTTCTTGAATAATGTTATCATTTGTTTAAAACTTGGTGTTGAGCACTCTACTTTGGGTGGAAGGAATATATGTTTCATGATAAAAGCATATACTCCTTCCGTTTGTGAACCTTTCTATTTTTTTATCCGTTCCAAAAAAAACTTTTTTTCATTTTTATTAAAAAGATATTTTTATATATACTAATTTTTAACCTATTTATCACATCACATTTATTTACTATTAATCTACAATCACATCCAAGGACATTTTTTAGAAACTCAACACCAAAATACATTTCTCTTAAATCTCTTAAAAATCAAAATATCTCATATGCATGTTTTCAGGAACGGAGGGATTGTAATATAAGTTGGGTCAGGTTAATTAATTGTGTTCCAAACTTGGGAAAACTTCTTAACTAATACGCTAATACGGAGTATAATTAGAGTCTGTAATGAGCCAATTAGGTGCAGAAACAGCAAGGAGGCCCTACTGGTTTGTCCTTAGAATGACCAAAGATCTTGTTGAAATCCAAGGGATTAAATCCTGGCCAATAAATAAGTACACATTATTATGCTAGAAGATACAACACATTAGCCCCCCAGACAGCCTAGCCTGCTTCCTAATTTCTGCTTCATTTTTATTAGGATTACTCGTTCATCGAATTGATAGAGATTACTACATATTCCAACTATTATGCTTTTGTGTATTTTTTTCTCTCTCCCATAATTATTTTTATACCAATTGAAGTGCTTTTTATTTCATTTTTTTCAAAATTTTATTCGAATTTTGAAAAAAATATGTGATTATATCATTTCTTTTTTCTACATGGATCACAACCATACACACATACGTAGTATATAAGAAACAAACACTACGCCTGCACGTGAGGGGGTGTGTTAGAATATAAAAAACATTTTCTGGGCAACAACCACAAGCTTGAGTTTTTGGTTGAGTTGGTTCCTTGACAGTCCAGTTTGACTTTTTGAATCAAACAGGACAAATTATAATTATCAATTACTCATAATTTATTATGTTGTATATCAATACAACAAGTTTAAATTTTAACAGCTCTTAACAACATAAATCTATTGTAATAATTTTTATATTAAAAAATTAACATTTTTATTTAGTTAAGGTTCAAAGTTTGTCGTGTTTGACTCAAAAAAGACAAACAGGACGAATACAGGGTAATACTCTATTAAAAGTTGCAACTGAGAGAGAAAACCATAGAAAGTATGCTTTTTAAGGCCTAGAGAGTATATGTCATTAATAATACTAAGAATGCTTCTTTAGTGCACTTTGAGTGCATACTATTTTTGTGGTTCTTCTCACATAAACAAGTTTTTTTTGAATTTTTTTATTAAAAAAATAGATGCTTATTTAAGTAATAAGAAAATATTTATTTTGCTAATAAGTAGTTCCATGGTGGACCTTAGGTCCACCATAGAATTTTCTTAAAAATGAACCTTTATATTAGTCAAAATGTCATAATATAACATTGGTCTATTTAATACATTTGCATACAATACTTTGTTGAAAAATGCTAGGGGTACACCTTTGGTGTACCCCATATGTTCCCCACCCCCTCCTTGTCCACTAAAAAAGACAAAAAAATTTAAAAAAAAAATAAGTAAATAAAAATCAAATAAAAATGTGTGGTGGAGAAGGAGGTGGTGTACATTTGGGGTACACTTTTTGGTGTACCCCTAGCATTGTGCTCAGATTCGAAGTGGTTCATATTCTCCTTAATTACCCCAAACTCTTTTTTGAGTCCTTCCATTGGCTACAGTAATTAAGCACTATGTATATATAGGGAGCAAAGCATATCAAAGCCCAACAATGGAAAGGCTCATTATAGTGCCCAAAAAGAGTAACGGCCCAAACAATAGTAAAAAAAGGCCCAAGAAGTCCATAATAAATGTCAAAAAATCAAAGACCAACAGCACAGACCAGATTCTTCTAGGGATTGGGTGCGATTAGACGGTTAAAGGGGGGAGAGTTGGATGCATATGGTTTGTCTGTTCCTCGTTAATGTCGTCGCCGTCACTCGTCACTCGTCACTGTACTCTGAAAGCAGCCACAAATGGTACTTTGGTTGGTTGGGAATACGTTGGGGCCCCACATGCCCCCCACACCAGACAAATTGGACCGACACCCACCCCCCCTTCTTAGCTTCATCTAAATCAATATGGAGCCGGGCGTAACTCAGCTGGTCAAGAGGATAATTTCAAATCGAATTAACGTGTTTGGATTTTGTTAACTGTGAAAAAAAGATTAACGTAAATCGTAGTTTGATTTTTATCATATTAAAGTTATAGTTCAATTTAATTCTCTCTGTGAATTACTGTTCGGATTGATATTGGGGGACTTTGGGTATAGCTTTTTTTCTTCTAAATCAAAATCTAAGCCCAAAATGTAAGATGGATTTGGAATATGGACCAGGTTTGAATGAATTTGTGTACAGTCCAGCAGCCAGCTGGTGCATCTTTTCTTAGTTGTCCTGTTTTTTTGTTAATTAATTAATAATTTAGTTAAATGTAGCCCATTAATGTTTAACTTTGATTAGACCAGTCGTTTACGTAGTTTAGTGCATGGAATTAAAAAGGAAACACAAACCGTGTTAATACGGTTACATACGGATTATTATTGGAACCTGCTAAGTCCAAGTGGTCTTTGCTTAACCTCATCTTATTTTCTTGTATAATTAATTTGCATTAAACGTTTTTACCTTGTGGTTAATGAATACCTCTTTAATTAGTCCGGATTTTGTTGTTAACTCCATAGTTCTTACTGGTATATTCCGGACGTTTGAAATTATTTTTTCACTTATTCTAATTATCTTGAAATGATGCTATGAATGGAGGTAATGGTTGCAATTCTTTTTCTTAGCATTAATAATTCTGTTACAAGATTAGCGGTAAATCTTTGGCAGTAACTTCTTTACAAAGGCAATTTGCCTCATAATTTTACAGTGTGATATTGTGAGAGTCGACATTGAGGTCTAAAAAAGGTGCAATTTTGGACTTTATTAAATGTTGTGGCTGGTGATATAATAGCCAAGTGAGTTTGAAAATGCAAGTGTGTTTTACTGTTTTAGTGTGCACTTGCGTTTTTATGCATGGCATTGTAAGCCAATGTGTTTTGTAATATATTATTGTCTCACTAAATATTTCTTGTTTTGATTTTTAAAGGATTTAACAATAGTGTATTTTGGTGTTAACTTTCTAAAAATACCTTGTACGGAGTATATGATACGTAAATGTAGATGTGATGAATAGATTAATAGTGAAGAGGTGTGAGGTGATAGGCATGTCAAAATTTAGTAGGGATAAAAGTGACTTTTTTCATAGAAATAAGAATTTTTTTTTGTAATGGATGAAAAAAGGGAGAATCGATGAAGGTTTTGTGAGACGGATGAAGTATTTAATATGCTCTGATATTTGTGCATACTACGATCTCGTACGTTTGGATTTTAGCATTAGAGATTAGCTTTAACGTTTTGAAAATGTTATCTAACGATAGCTTTAGTGTTAACATTTTCAGAACTAATTTATACCATTACAATTTTATTCAAAACTTTAACGCTAATTAAAAACGTAATTCCCAAAAAAAAGTCTACTGCACGGTTCATTTTGAACATTTTTTTGCAAATCCAACAATAAGTTTTCATGCCCTAAATATCGCTAAACTACCCATCAACAATTTTGTTAAAGAACAGGTAAATAGACAAAAAGGTGCACCAGAACTCTTTTTTTAAAAAAAACATTAACACCTTAGCTTTAATCTTTAACAAGAGGTAAAGGGTTCAATTTCAGTTTGATACATTATTATTAATTTCAACTTGGTACTTTTGTGGTTTGGGGTTGTGTTTTTCTTGATTCGGTTGGTGTTATTGGATCTTGCCATGCCACTCACTCACCCCTAAAACAAAAGACTAGTTATTGGTTCATTTATTGGTTCTGTGCGACTAATCCGGTGGAAATTATTATACTCCCTCCGTCCACAAATACACTTTACATTACGCATTACGATTTTGATTGAAGTTATTTTCAAATCATTATATATGAAAAAAGGTGTGGAATTAAAAAATAAAAATTACATATTAACAAACTACATCAAAAAATCTACAAAACTAGAGATAATATGATTATATTATTTTATCAAATGGGTGACGAAAATAGGCCAATAAAGTGAATAAACTTTGACCCTATGAATAGTGAACGTAAAGTTTATTTGTGAACGGAGGGAGTAATTATGTACTTATGACTTACTTGATTGTTCTGTGCCGCCGGTCAAAATTTTCCTCATTCCCTAATTAGACCAAACAAACGTGGCGCCACTCGGTTGATCCCATAAATTATCGGTGCGTTTCGTTTGTTGAACCTAACAACATGTGTCATCATATATTAGTCGTACTCAGAACCAATTAGTCGTACTTAGAACCATAGTTTTAAGAATGAGATGGGTCGTCACCAAACAATTTACTGGTCGAATCAATAGTTAATGTCGTCGAATTAGTAGTTTAAATATATTTTATATAATTATTTCCTCTATCTTAAAGTTAACTTTCAATTTGACTTTTGCAGTTAAACATTTTAAACTTTGACAGCATATTACAGAAATAATATACTCCCTCCGTCCTAATTTTTTCTTCCCAGTTTGACTTTTCCCCATTTTTAATTTTTGGCTTTGACTTCAAATTTTGCTCTCCTTAAAAAAAATTTTGAATTTTTTTTTTTGCAATCATTCAAAATTTAGAGTTAGAAGATAATTGGTGTAAATACATGAGGGTATTAATGTCATTTTTCATCTTTTTTTCTAATGGGAAGGTAGTTTTAGGACGGAGAAAACGGGGAAGTGGGAAGAAAGTTTTAGAACAGAGGGAGTATTAAATTTTCATATACATATTTATTATTAGTAGATTCATTTTGAAACATTGTTTTGAAATGTATTGGTTTTAAAATATATTTATATAAAAATAGAGATATTGATTGTTAATTAAAGTATCACATTGGATAACGTGAAAAGTCAAGTAGATAGGAAGTTAATTTTAGAAAGGAATAAGTACTATTTTGTACTCCTTCCGTCCCACTAAACCCTTCTTCTTTCCTTTTTCATCCGTCCCAAATAACTCTTCTCTTTCTCTAATAAAAAGTCACTTTTACCCCTAATAATTTTTAATCTACCTATCATATCACACTTTTTCTCTTTTAATATACTCATCACATCCTACTTTATCCATCACATCAAAAAACATTTTTGACTTTAAAAAGAGTTATTTTTATTTTATACTCTCTCCGTCCCGCAAAAAACTTCTCATTTTATGGAAAAATATAATACATTAAATAGCAATAAAAAATAAGATGTTTGTTAACAAAAAAGATAAAAAAAATCTGAAAAAAAAGAGGAAGGGAGAGAGTCGGGGGCTGGCGTGGTGGGACTGGGAGTGGGGTGGGGTGAGGGAGGCTTTGAAGAAGAAGAAGAAGAAGAATAAAGGGGGTGAAAGAAGAAGAAAAAGAAGGGAGTGGGAGTGGGAAGAAGAAGAAAAGAAGAAGGGAGAGAGTGGGGGCTGGCGGGGTGGGACTGGAAGTGGGGTGGGGTGAGGGAGGCTTTGAAGAAGAAGAAAGGGGGTGAAAGAAGAAGAAAAAGAAGGGAGTGAGAGGGGAAGTGATAGAATTTAGGATGGGTATAGACAACTGGATTGGGCAATAAGACACTTGGGCTAAACCACATTAAAAGATTGAATCCAATCGATTAGTTAGTTCGACTCAAGGGCTTATATACCGGTTTATTTTCTCTTCAAGTTCCGATGTGGGATACTCTTTAACACTCCTCCTCAAGTGGACAACCGGGCCATTTTGAATCTAACCGGTTGACCACTTGCAAATGGACTCCCATTGCGTGCTTCACATTGACCAATTCGCGTCTTCGTAGTTCGGTCCTGTATCACACAAGAATGATCATCAAAGAAAACATGACAGTTATGTGAGTTGACAAGACAACTCACTGATATCAAATTGCACTTCAAATTAGGAACATAAAGAACATTATGTAAAGTTAAAGAAGGAGAAACTTGTACTCGACCACAAGAATTTGCCACCACATGAGCCCCATCAGGCAAACTTATAGTGCAAGGAGGCCTTTGCACTATGTCAGACAAACACGAAATTGTTCCTGTCATATGATGAGATGCACCACTGTCCACAAGCCACTCATAGGACACACTAAGGGACACACCTTGTACCTTATCCGAGGAAGAGAGTGTTGAATTAATCATGGAGAACAATAAAAAACCACCACACAACAATACTGCACAATCAAGAACAAATATTTGCAGCAGCAGCACAATCAACAAAGGGCACTTTTGGCAGAAGGTTTGATGAATATCACCGCAGAAAATATTAGCCAAGATGGACAATACAGTGGCACTCAATCAATAGATGCAATTATTGGCAGCAAAACCAGTCAATAATAATAAAAGGAATCAATTGGCAGCGACATATACACGAGATGCCGACTAACCGGGCGATCAACAACAGCAACACACGAGATGCCGACTAACCGCACGGAACAGAGATGTCGTGATCAATTCTCAATCGGGAAATTGCGGGAGTAAGTACTGGCTAAGCTTTCGCGACAGCGCACAATCCTGAAGTCAGACCTTCCGTCGGAGAGGAGGAATCTGATCGGCGAAGAACAAAAAATACGGCGTTGGACGCCGGAGAGCAGAAACCAAAAGAAGCCTAGGTTTGGCTCCGATACTATGTAGAAGAAAAAAAGAAATGGGGTCAAATAAAAAATTCTAAAATATACTCCCTCCGTACCCAAAAGATTTACACCTTTCAAAAAAATTGCGTCTCACAATCTCCTACTGATTTCTATTAAAAAATCATTTTTAACCCATACTTTTTCAAACATTACCTTTCACATCATATCTTTTTCCTAATAATCTACACATCACATCCTACTTTTACCCATTACATCAAGGGTATTTTTGGAAAGTCAACACAAAATTATCCCTCCTTTAATTTCAACTTTAGTCAAAACGTGTAAATCATTTTGAGACGGAGGTAGTATAAAATTTTAATTTAGCCCAAATGATTGGAAGTTAACCTGGAAACGGGTAAATAGATTTTTAGTGAAATGATTATGTAAGTTAAGGTATTTTTGTGAAAGACTTTAAAGTTTAGATACCAAATCAAAATTCACGAAAAAGTTCGAATACAATTGCTGAAATTTACCCTCAAATTAAACTTAGATGGAGAGGGAGTAAAGGTTAGGGGGTGTTTCTTTTTTTCTTCCATTTCTGGTGCATGCCATGCTACAAGTAGCTTAGCTAATAAATGTACCACATGCATTCTCATGCAGTTTCCACGAAGTTATAAAAACTCCTCCATCTCGCTAGCTAGCTATGCCGTACGTACGTAAAGAATAGTACGGAGTATATTTTTTTATTCAACAATTATTATTTATAATGTCAGATTACATGCACTATCATTGACGTACCACCCTACACGCGTCTGTCTCTGCCACAGCTGTTGCCACTTTCCTAAATTTGTCCCCAACAGTTTCAGAAATTAATTTTAATAAAATGATTTGGCATGACGCATATTGTAAATCGAAATAGACAATTTACGGAGTATAATAATACCGAGAGAGTTCAAACTAACTCTAAATGTGAAAAAAAATATATTACTTTCGTCCAGAGTATTTGTCCACTTTCATTTTTACACACCATCCAATACACTTCTTTAATCCATTTTATCTTGTAATTTGTATATTGAAAAATTATAGAAATTATATATTAATAATCTACGGAGTATATGTTAAGACAAATCAAACAAGATCACACATGACTATATTTAGGTTTACACATTGAGAGAATTTGATGAGTCAAAGTTCTTGGATGAACAGTACCAAAAGTCAAAACTGGACGAATACTCCGGGATGGAGGGAATACTTAGTTGTAATATAAATTTAATATATTTAGACTAACTCAAATCTTTGTAATATTTATTTATTTAAACTTATACTACCTCCGTCCCAAAAAGATTTACATGTTTTGACTAAAGTTGAAATTAAGAGAGGGATAATTTTGTGTTGACTTTCCAAAAATACCCTTGATGTGATGGGTAAAGTAGGATGTGATATGTAGATTATTAGGAAAAAGGTATGATGTGATAGGTAGTGTTTGAAAAAGTAAGGGGTAAAAGTGGTTTTTTAATAGAAATGGTAGGAGATTGTGAGACTTAATTTTTTTGAAAGGTGTAAATTTTTTTGGGACGGAGGGAGTATTTATTATTAGTCAAAATGTGTAGAACGAATGCTAAGGGATCACAATCAAGTTCAAGTGGTGAGATAGGCATCTCAATTTGTCAATTCGTAGAGGGAAATAGGATCGGAGTGGTGGATCCGGATTTACCTGCTTAAATAAATGGACCATGCTACACTTACACCAAAATATATACCACATTTGTACACCACAGTTTTGCACAAACATTTTGATGGTTTACACCGACACAAGTGTTGGTGCGTTAACAAAAATTTACACGAACACAAATGTTGGTGCGTTAAAACAAAATTAGTTTTACACCAACACAAAATGCTGGTGCAAAACTGCGGGGTACAAATTGGGGTATATATCTTGGGGTACACATAGCATAATCCTAAATATATAGTACTAAAACCTTGTGACTTTCATAATTTAATACCATATGGTTGTTTAATATTCATTAGTTATTATTCAAGTAATGTTCAACGTCACTGGAAATTGTTTCTGTCACTAGATATTATTCAAGTATTATTTAGAGAATAAAAAAATTCAAATATTACATTGAGAAAAATATATATTTTGGGAGAAAGACCAAAGTAGGACTAAAACATTGAAAATATACCAAAATAAGACTTCCATGTTTTTATTCCCAAAATAGGACTTACATTACCAAACATGATCATATACATTACCAAAAAAGTATAGTAATTTGCACATGTACACTGCCACATTACCACAATGCAAAGTCACATTACCACAGTGCAAAGTCCTATTCCGGGAAAAAAACATGAAAGTTCTATTTTGGTACTTTTCTCTATGTTTTAGTCCTATTTAGGATGATTTCTAATATATTTTTTAGTATTATCTAGTGTAAATTTCACGTAATAGATACTCCCTCCGTCCCAAAAAGTTTGTTACGTTTAGAAAAAACTGTGTCCCGTAAAGTACGTTACATTTCTATTAAAAAACCACTTTTATCCCTTACTTTTTCATACCCTACCTATCACATCATATTTTTTTTCTAATAATCTACCCATCACATCCTACTTTTACCCATTACATCAATGATATTTTTGGAAAGTCAACACCAAAATATTCCTCCCTTAATTTTCCAAAAAGTTAATATGTATCAATCTTTTTGGACGGATGGAGTAATAAATAGCTCTTGATATTTTCTGTACGATATCGATTCTATTATCTGTTTATAATATCGATAATTAAAAAAATGAAAGATGGCATTAATTAGTAATGGTCGTCATCATCGTCAATCTCTGCGTGTTTTCACACCACATGCAATAAGTAGCTAGCTAGGCTAAGTGACATTAGTTAATATAACGCCATTAATTCGATCTTTTGAAGCTCATCTTCTTCTTCCACCGTCGGATGCTCGCTCATATCTTTGACCCCAATCGTCTCTTCCAAAATCCACCACGCACATGCATATATGCACTAACAATTATTCACGTCATAATTTCTCATTAATTATCATTTAATATCATTATATTCTCATCGTCCCTGAATATATATATGCTTCACCTTTTTTAGTTTTTCAAAATTAGTTTTTTTGTTTTGCTTTTTTCATTTTAAGAAATTAAATTAAATTAAATATGTGATAATAATCAATAACGGACTATTATTCTAATGACTTTGACAATAATACTCCATCCGTTCTCAAAAACACTTCCTTTTTCATTTTTTCCACTTCCAACAAAACACTTCCCCTTTCTATTAAAAAATCACTTTTACCCTTACTTTTTCATACCCTACCTATCACATCATACTTTTTCTCTAATAATCTACCCATCACATCTTCCTTTTACCCATCACATCAGGGGCAAAATTGGAAATCAACTACTCCGTATAATTTAACACTTCCTTATTTTTGCCCCCAAATCAAATGGGAGGGTTTTTCCAAACGGAGGGAGTACATTTTTTGTTAAGGGATAAATCAAGTCAACCAAAAATTCGAGCTTATCATTTTCTACTTGTTGAAATATTAGAATAATATTACTCGTTAAATTATGAAATACTCCGTACATGATATGCTATATAAGAGGGATTCCTAATATAACTAGAAATAGAAAATAAAACTCACTAAATACTACATCTACCATAAAAAAAATAAAAAATTGACTAACAATCAAATAACACCATAACCAATATTATCATAAGTAATACTATTATTATTGTCTAACACGAATAAAAAAAATTTACTTTCTCCGTTTCAATAAGCTCTTCCTCTTTTGACTTTTAGCCAAAATAAAGAAAGTATATTTATGGTTGATTTTTTAATTTTGGTCATGATGTGATAATTATATTATTAGTGAAAAAGTTTGATGTCATAGGTAGTGTATGAAAAGGTAAGGGTACAAGCGTTTTTTAATAGAAAGTAAATGTGTTTTGGAGAAATGAAAAAAATGAAAGATGAAGGATTTATTAACACGGAAGGATCGGAGTATTTTTCAACACTCTCCTACTACAGTTTAGTGTTCAAATTTTTGACCTTGAATTAAATTAATCTATAACATCATGACAAAGAATCAACTCAATAAAAAGATTAATATTATGGTTGTAGTCTAAAAAATATTTTTATACTCTAACATGTCTTTTACATGCAAGAGATATTTATTTTTGCTCCAATGTGAACATTAATTTTAATTTGTAAAACTTGGTTCAATTGAGTTTTGAAGTGTGATAATGTGATATGATAATGTACTACTCCCTCTGTTCCTTTAAACTCTTCCCATTTTGACTTTGGGCAAAAATAAGAAAAGTATAAATTTGGTTGATTATTTTTAATTTTGTCCCTGATGTGATGTGTAAAAATAAGATATGATAGTTTGGTTATTAGTGAAAAAGTATGATGTGATAGGTAGGGTATGAAAAGATAGGGGTAAAAATGGTTTTTTAATAGGAAGTGGAAGTGTTTTATGGAATTAAAAAAATGAAAGTGGAAAGATTTTATGGAACGGAGAGAGTAGAAAACAAAAGAAAAAGTCTACAACTACACACTTATCCTATGTTTGGAAGATAAAATATAAGGATGGAAATTAAAGAAATTAGAATATGGAAAATAAAGTGCTAAGTTAATAAAGGAAGATGGAAATTGTTCTTTTATTTTCCTTATAAAATAAGAGCAAATTTTAAATAGTAAATAACATACTACAAAGTAATACTCTCTCCGTCCCACATAACATTTCTTATTTTTAACTTTAAGAGATTTAAGAGGAGTGTATCTTGGTGTTGATTTTCTAAAAATATCTTTTGATGTGATATGTAAAAGTAGATGTGATGAATAGATTAATTGTGAAACGTGTGATGTGATAGGTATGTTAAGAATTCATATGGATAAAAAGTGACTTTTTAATAGAAATAAAAAAGTTTTTTTAAGACAGATGAAAAAAGAAATAAGAAAGATTTTATGGAATGGATGTAGTAATAGATTAGTAATAATTAAAGTGTCACAATATTTATTTTATTTTTTCTTTAAAATTGACGTTTGGCGAAACAAATATGCATGTATATAATATACTCCCTCCATTGCTAAATAGATTACAATTTTTTTTCTCTTCTCTCGATAACTTTTGTTTGTTAACGCGATTTCATTAAGTGTTTGATAAATTAAAATATTCTTGTCACTTTTTGTTTTGTAGAACTTTTGATGTAGTTTTTTAATATATAATTTTTACGGAGTATATCTTATTGATATACCAATTTGTAAATAAAATGATTTCAAAAGATAAAATTTTTTTTCTTAGTAACGCAATTTGTAATGTACTCTCCCCGTCCTAAAACTTTCTTCCCAGAGCACTATTCCAACTTCACGGGAATTTGTATTTATTTGTGTTTTTTCATGGCCTATATGATAAAATACTCCGTAAAATATTGGGAAAAAAAACCGAAATAGGACTAAAACTTATCAAATATACCTAAATAGGATTCCAAAACTTAAATCCCCCAAATAGGACTTAATTTCCGTCGCCATCCCAAAAATACCCTCCCTCTAATCTACACCGCCTTCTAAATCCTGCCCTAAAGCATTTACCATAAAAACACACAGAAATCTAACACGGCTAATACGATTATGGTCCGATAGAGCACGAGCAGAAGAAGAGTGCGAAGAAAATGGCGGACGATGATTTTGAAGACCAGAGGCCGAAGACATTGACAGAATCAAAGAAGAAAAAGGTATGTGTTGACTCGAAATGCGCTGAAAAGCAATTTGGAAATCAAAGCTGGGTTGATTTTTGATAAGATTTGTCATAAGGAGAAAGTTTTGAGTAGAATTTCACATGCATTTGGAAATCAAAGCTTTATTTTGTATTTTAGATGAATTTCTTAACCCTAGTTACATATTTGTTAAATATTCAATTAGATTCGGTCATGTGGTTAGAGCTCTTGTGGTCATGTGAATTAAATTACTAAGGAAATTTGTGTTTCAAAATCAAATCCTTGATTGTTGTATCATATGGTCCCATCATTTGTCTTGTGGACATGTGGACATGTGGGATTCATTCT
>OOIL02002491.1:111203-153984 GCA_900332095.2 Cuscuta campestris
AGTGCCGTCTACCTTTCTGCCAATCCTGTCAAACACCAGCGCACTAAACACATTGAGGTTGATATACACTTTGTCCGAGATAAGGTGGCTCTCGGACACATACGAGTTCTCCATGTTCCTTCCTCGTTGCAGTATGCAGACATTTTTACAAAGGGGCTCCCAACCATGATCTTCACAGAGTTCCGTGACAGCCTGGGAATCCGGAAGTCGTTACCAGTGCCGTTGGGAGCATGTTAAATATAGTGTTTCTATATTTAATATATTGTGTAGTTATTATTGTATATTCTAGTTACCATGTGTATAGGTTACCTTAATTATATGTTTCCTAACATAACTAGGAATCTCCTAGTATATATCTCTTGTATTATACACACTATTATTATTGGAAATTATTAAATCTTTCATGTAGGACTCCAAAATAACTGGCGGAAGCAAATGACACCAGTAACAGTGATGTGTGTGTTTGTATATAAAATAGTTCGTTTGCGCTGTTTTAAAAGAAAACTTTATAAATTATATTCTACTTTTTTTCGTTCACCAAAGCACTTTCTTTTTTATTTTTTATCTTCCATGAAAACGTTTTTATTTTTTTATTAAAAAAACTACTGTTACTCCTATTTCTTCTTACTGTATCTATTACATCATACTTTTTCACTAATAATTTATTTATTACATCTTATTTTTATTCATCACATCAAAAAAATGATAAATTTAACTACAATGGAATCATTTCTTATTTTGATTTTTGATCAATTTAAGAAGTGTTTTTCCAAACACACAAAGTGCTTTTTAACATTTTATAAAACTACTTGTAGGATAAAATGAGAGGGGAAAATATATTCATAGAGGGATCCGACTAGACAATACGACGGTGGAGTGCAAATACGACGCGCACCACGTAAACCCCATTATATGTATGTGGACGCCAACTCCATCACTCTCCCAACTCCACGAAAGTAGGGGGAAGGGGCTTCGTTTAGAAAGTTAGGATAGAAATCATCTACTCCGTATTTTATTAATGAAATTTTGTAGAGATAGCATATCACAATTTGACCTAGAAAATTATAGTCAAAAGAATCAGTGTGTATTATTATTACTTGTTTTTATAGAATTTTCAATAAAAGACATGCATAATTTACAATTAGATTGGAGCCATAGTACCTATCCATCTGTGACGATATTTCTCCTACGTCGTAAATCTGTAATGAATTTGTGAAAGACATGCGACAAATATGCATTTTATCGTTTATGACAGAATTGTTATCCGTCGCAATTTTCATCGCAAATTAAATCATTGATGAAGACGCGAAACTAGATTCCATGCTTCTAATGCTAACAAGCATTACTCTCTTCATCTAAAATGTTCGTTTAGTTTTAATTTTTTGTTGTCAACTAGAATCAAACTGTGAGATCTATGCTTAAATGAGTAAAAAAAACTTTCTCTATCCGGATTTGAAATACCCATTCCAGATTGCAATGGCTAACCGGATCCGTTTTTAATTTAACATAATTTATTTGATAGTAAATGTAAAATTCAAGCAAGAATAAAAATAATTGAAGTTTGACTTCCGAAATACTCCGTAGTATGTAAATGTATGGAAATTCATTTCCGGACCAAAGTAGCATATACTCAATATTATATAAAAATATTTTGAAAATATTTTACAAGATAAATATAATAAAATCATTTTTGTATCAATATCCTATATAAAATTTATTTTATTTAAGGTCAAATTAAATATGCGATTTTTTACTACAAAAATCTTAACTGGTTCATAAAAACTACAGGAAACAGGTAGTACAATTGTATGATTTCCCATACCCAAGTATTTAAAAATAAAAAACTTGTCTAAATCAATACAAATTACTCCCTTCGTCCCAAAAATTCAAATACTTTTATATAAGTACCATACAGAACTTAGTTTTTAAAGTTATAAATACTTTTATATTTAAAAAGACCCATTTTTTAAGTTATAAATGTTGTAATATACAAAAGGGTGAAATTATGACAAAATTTGTAGATGTGAAAGAAATATTAGCGTTTAAGATTTTATGTGATGTGCAATTTGCAACATGTAATATATTATTATGTACTCCGTAATATGCAAAAAGAATGTAATAATTTTGTAGAATTAATAACATCCATATTTTCTAATATTTGGTTATTTTAATATCGAGTAATATTACACTTGCTCACTATATAAAGAAAAATTGATTATTCAATTTTCACAGAGATTAAAAAAAGTAGTTATATTGAAAAGAAATTTTATATTTCAAAGAAAATATTTAAATGTATCAATGATTAGCTATTGTCAATGATTTTATATATTTTAGGTTATTAATATACTCTAATTTAATTATAGGGTAATTTACCTAAATAGAACTAAAACAAAATGACTTCCTCAATATAGGACCATGTGTTTTTATTTTCTAATGTAGGATCATTGGTCATTATCTATTAGTCATTATTCAACTAAATGTCTAGCATCACTTGAACATTATTGTTCTCAGTTGTCATTAATAAGTCCTATTTAGAGAATAATTAAAAAAGTTTAAGTCCTACATTAGGAAATGACTTATGTTTTAGTTGATAGAATGTACATATCCTCGGAGTAAAATGTCATGAATTTTAAAGACCCTAAAATATATTTTAATTCAAAAAATGTGGATATGGTAATTCTTACAAGAAAATCGAAGACATTTTAGAATATGTTCTAGATAATGTGAACTTGAGACTTATTACTTACCCCAAAATTTTTTATGGTTTTATGTCAAGTCATGTCTTGGCATATATGATAATGATCTTATGCCATGCAGTTTTCAATGTCATACTAAAAAAAATCAACCCCTTTGTTTAGACTTGAAAATGAAACACAAAGATCTTTTGTGATGGAGTTTCAATGTCATACTATTTAAAATTAAAAAAAAAAAAATCAACCTTTGTGTACGATTGAAAATGGTACCACCGTTTTGAAAAAAAAGGGGAGTTTAAATAATAAATAAGAAATATTTGCACTAATCCCTTGACAGATATAAGTCTTCCAAAGTGTCGGTGAAACAGGATCCTTCGTACGGACTGCCGGTCTTCTCCGCCGCCGCGGTGCGGCGGTTTGACTAAAATAACGCGTCTGAACCACGGCGAGGAGGTGTCCGACCCATAATAAGTAATAAGTAGCCTCGGGCCCTTTCAACTCCGACCCGACGACGACCCATATTTCGTATTCATGTTCACCAGCTAGCTAGCCATCCGCGCCGACCCCACAGTACTTAGTACTCCGTATGTATGTATTATTACCTCCGAATCCGTATATGCGACGACGCGTATCCACATATACGTACTCCCGTATATATATACATGCATACACACACTCAAAGAAACAACTAACGATTATATATATACACTATACGGAGTAGTACAGTACAAAATAAACAACAGTAGTTAGTTGTTAATTAACTTATCGATCATTGGACTGTTTTCGAGGGTGACGATGATGGCTAATGCGGCAATGAGATTTAAGAGGCTCGGGGGTAACAGAGATGATATGGAGATGAAGAATGTTGGTGTGGGGATGTCCCGAAAGGTCATTTCGCAGTTTACGTGGGGTCTTCTTCGGAGAAGGAGAAGAAGAAGAAGAAGAGATACGTGGTCCCGCTGTCTTATTACCTTAACCATCCTCGTTTCCAGACGCTGTTGCGCGAGGCCGAGGAGGAGTTTGGGTTCGACCATCCTGCGGGCGGCCTCACCGTACCTTGCAATGAGGACGCTTTCCTTCTTCTCATCTCTCAGCTCATCCTCGTCGTCCCCACTACCTCCTCTTCTTCCTCCATATACACGTCCAGATTCACTTTAGAATAGTTTTTGGATGGGGATCTAGAAGTAATTAGTTAGCTCTTCTTATTATTATAGTCTTATTCTTTATTTTTTCATCTTAATTTCTGCACTCTTATATAGAGTATTTTGTATGTTGTTCTACATATTTTTGGGGTTAAAATAATTATATAAACCAGCATATATTGATTGTAGTTTTGTATTTATTCGTTTATAGTATATTGTTTAGATTTTTGAAGTTTATAATCTAAGAGCATAACTAATTTATTCGCAATTTTCAATACTAACACTATGTTTTGGTTGAAGAAATTTGAATGAAAAAAAGAAAATGGTTTTATCTCAATTTCCCCACCAAAATGGAAGGAATTTAATTTTTCCTCCTCTTAATATATTTTATCTTCTCATTTCCTTTTCCTTCCACTTTTCTTTTTTTTCTCTCTATACAAACAAGAAAAACTATTTTCCATCTCATTTTTTTTCTTTTTCATTTTAAATTTCTTGAACCAAATATAGTGTAGAAATTTCAAGACTGTGAAATTGAAGATTTTTTATTGTACAACATTTATCATGAAAAGATACAAAATGACACACATGAGTAGCTCAATTGGTCCAAAGAGAGGATGTCAAGCTCATTGATTTTAAAGTCGAATCTTAGAAGAAGTGACATTGCGAGAGTTCTATTATTTGTAATAGCTTTTTGTGCACACCGAGCACAAATGACTTCTCTAAAAACCAAATTGTGATTGGGCTGGGTATGGGGCGTGGGATGGGCGTTCTTTATGAAATGACACAAAAAAATGTGGCCAAAGCCCAATAAGGGGAGCACCCGGGAGAGACTTTATTGAGTTTTTTCAGTGGGATTTATTAGATTTGTCTTGTTCCTCCGATCTGGTTGAATGTGATTGGGTAAAGTTGGAGTTGAATAACCAGTCCTAATTTGACACTCTTTCTAGTCCCCACCGGCGTCGAGAGTAGAAAGTCACCAATCAAAGCAGCAGCAGCAGCCGCCGCAGGACCGGGAAGAAGAAGAGCGATCCGCTCAGAGGCAAAGAGCACAATGGCTCCCCCGGAGGATCAACCGGAACGAGTCAACAATGAATCCTCGTCGGTCTACGCCTCCTCTCCGGTCGATAACCGTCCAATCTCCACCATCGTCTTCGTCATCGGTATTCCTAGTCCCTTCCTTATCCGTTTACATACTCTCTTACTCACTTTGGCGATTGATTGCCGGGAATTTGATCCTTTCTGTAGCTATGCAAACGGAGGCGCAACCTCTCGTCACTAAGTTCCAGCTAGCAGAGGATGTTGATCCGCCGTCAGTCTTCTTCCTCCTCCTCCTACTTTATTTGCTGAGTAATCTGCAGTCATTTTCATTCCACAAAATTTAATTTTAGGGTTTTGTCAGTTCTCTGTGCTCTGTGCCACTGACAATCAGACCATTACCTATGCTGAAGTGGTTAATTGATGGTGATTTCCATGTGGTTTTCCCTAAGTCTGGTTTCTTGTTTGAACTTTAAGCAGTTTCCCAAAGGGAGTGCCTTGGGTGAGGTATTATGGTAACTATAAGGATCTGAACATTAATATTGTCTGCCCTGGAAAAGACTCAGCTTTGGGTATGTAGTGTGCTACAATTGTTTTACACTTCGCTTCAGTTTTGCCCTTTTGATTACATGCGGCGAAATCCTTTTTCAGGGGTTGACTGCGTAGGGACTGTTTCTGCATCTCTTATAACATATGCTTCCATCCAAGCATTAAAACCTGACCTCATCATAAATGCTGGAACCGCGGGTGGGTTTAAGGTATATGTTCTAGATTGACGATGAACTTGTATTGGAGTTATGTTTTCTGGCTCCGTATTGCTTGTGCCTAGAACATCTTCTGTTGAACGTAGTTTGGTGTTGATTTTTAGACATTTACAGGCAAAAGGTGCTTCCATAGGAGATGTATTTCTTGTCTCACATGCTGCTTTCCATGATAGAAGAATACCTATCCCGGTAAGTCACCCCCACTCCATTGGGTTTCGGCAATTGGTTAACACTCTGTACAGTATGTGCCCCTTGCTCAAGGTTTTCTTAGCCCAAACCCCACAGTTTTGCTCTCTTTGCACTGTGCAAAAGTCCAATCCAATGCCTATACAAAATCTAACTCTTTCAATAACAAGATGGCTAAAAATAAAAAACAATTTCAACAGAATTATCAATGATTTTCTCAGTGATGAGAGTATACTTATATACAGAGTAAGTTATAGTGTTCTATAGGCAGGAACCTTAATCCATTCTTTTTTCATTTGAAGCCACACTGGTGACATCTTAGTCAGTTCAATGACCAAGCACCATTTTCTGTTATCAACAATAGCTTGGTTATGGAATTCTAATCTGCCCCTTTTCATGATTTCTATAGGTATTTGATTTATATGGAGTTGGCTTGCGGCAGGCTTGCCCCACTCCTAATCTCCTGAAAGAACTTAACATGAAGGTGGGTTTTCCTCACCTATATTTCTGGAACTTTGATGCTGATTTTCTTAAGGGTCAGTTCAATAATACTTGTGGGTGTGTTTCAGGTTGGGAAACTGTCTACTGGTGATTCCCTGGATATGTCACCAACTGATGAAACCTCTATAACTGCTAATGAAGCAACTCTTAAAGACATGGAGGTGTGTTTTTGTCGTTCCATTTTTCACTTGGCTGTCGGTGGCATTTAGTCATGAGTGTGTGACTCTATGACCCTTGTAAATTGCCATTTTGGTACTGGAGCCATTCTTTTTTTTTTTTCTTTTTTTGCATCTCTTTCTGTTACATGAAGTGAAGCACTTGCACAGTACGAAGTAGCGAACAAAATTTGAGAGTTTCTCATAAAATGATCTTTCATAAAATGAGAGGAACTATATTTAAAAGATGCAATTATATTATATTCTTTGTAGGGAGCAGCAGTCGCATATGTATCAGATCTTTTGAAGGTGCCTGCAATTCTGTTGAAAGCTGTGACTGATATAGTGGACGGTGATAAACCAACAGCTGAGGAGTTTTTGCAAAATTTGTTAGCAGTAACTGCTGCACTTGATGAAGCTGCCACAAGAGTTGTTGATTTCATTAGTGGCAAATCTCTCTCGGATCTTTGATTTGGTCCAAGCTCGTTGAGTTCTTCATCTGATTTATTCGAATTTCTTGTGCTTCCCACATGCTGTTACTGAACTTACTAATAAAATTTGATTAAACCAACGGTGTGTAGATAGATTACATGATGTACTTTTTCTTCTGTTTTTCTTTTGGTGATTTGGAACATCTTCCCTACCACCTAGTACGGTTAAAGTCTCTGTAAACACTTAACATACCCTCCTTGAACCCTACTTTTTGTTGGATTTTACCAAGTTTATTGTAGTTGCTCTTTTCTAAAGGGGTGATAAATGCTTTAAAAGAGAAATGAGCTTGAAAAATATTGTTTGAACTGCAAGAGCCCTACCAGTCTTGCAAAATACCAAACTCTTTTCTCTGTTGAAGTTCATGAGCTTCTTACTCTTCAACTAATCCCTTTTAAATCCATAAATAATTGTATTGTCACGAAATCCATCTACAAACCATGTGATTATTAAATTAATAATACTTCCATCAATCATATTTTATTGAAAGTATTGTTGTGCCGAGTGTATAAATAGCAGATGTTTGGGTCTTCCCCATTCAGGCAGGAGTATATATACACATAGATTCATCAAACTTGTTTGGGAAGTTCTGTAATTGAGAGCAGCCATGGGGTTTGGAGAGGCAATTATGCAGGGAGGAGTCAAGAAGGCCAACACTGGAAAAGCCTCAATCATGGCTATAGGCAAGGCCTTCCCTCACCAGCTTGTAATGCAAGAATTTCTGGTTGATGGGTATTTCAAGAACACCAACTGTGATGATCCAGCCCTCAGGCAGAAGCTCACTCGACTCTGTTAGTGTTCTTTATTTTTAGTGCCCTTTTGGTAAATGTTATTTTGCTTGGGGTCTTACTACTGTTATACATGTTGTGCAGGCAAGACAACGACAGTGAAAACGAGATATGTGGTCATGTCTGAAGAGATCCTAAACAAGTATCCCGAGCTCGCCATTGAAGGACTTCCCACGGTGAAGCAGCGCTTGGACATCTGCAACTCAGCTGTTACCCAAATGGCATTAGAAGCCTCGCGGACTTGCATCGAGAAATGGGGCAGGTCCACGTCAGAGATCACCCACCTGGTTTATGTTTCATCAAGTGAAGCCCGGCTGCCCGGAGGCGACCTTTACCTGGCGAAAGGCCTCGGGCTGTGCCCGGACACCCAACGGGTCATGCTCTACTTCTCGGGCTGCTCCGGTGGGGTCGCCGGCCTTCGTGTTGCGAAGGACATTGCAGAGAACAATCCGGGCAGCAGAGTCCTACTTGCCACGTCAGAAACAACCATTATTGGGTTCAAACCCCCGAGCCTAGACCGCCCTTATGACTTGGTAGGGGTGGCTCTTTTTGGTGATGGGGCTGGAGCCATGATTATCGGGTCAGACCCGGTTCAAGAAACAGAAAGGCCTCTCTTTGAACTTCACACAGCTATACAGCACTTTGTCCCAAACACAGAAAAGATCATTGATGGAAGGCTTACTGAAGAAGGCATAAGCTTTAAGCTGGAAAGGGAGCTTCCCCAGATAATAGAAGATAACATTGGGGAGTTCTGTGAGAAGCTGATCGGGGTCGCAGGGTACACTCCGGAGGACTACAACAAGCTGTTTTGGGCAGTTCATCCTGGTGGGCCCGCGATCCTTAACAGGCTTGAGAAGAAGTTTGAACTTTTGCCAGAGAAGCTCAGTGCGAGCCGGCGAGCTTTGGCTGATTATGGGAATGCTAGCAGTAACACTATTGTGTATGTTCTGGAGTACATGTTGGAGGAGAAGAACAAGAAAAATCAACCAGAAGAAGAAGAAGAAGCTGATTGGGGGTTGATACTGGCTTTTGGTCCTGGAATCACTTTTGAGGGCATCCTTACTAGGAAACTCACTGCCTGAAAGTTAACCTAAGAGCTTATCAAGAAAGCATGGAGCTTATCAATGAGTTTTTCTATTTCAACTGTTCCTTGCTGAATGCTCAAGTGATTATCATATGAACAATAAAATAATTAATATATTCTTTTTAAAGAGATGACACTAGAGTTCCTTCTGTAACAAAACAAAACAAAAAAATTAATGGATTTACTTTTAAGCACTATAGGGAATTAAAACTACCAAAAGGGGCAAGAATAAGAGATGGGGACTGGAAAAACTTCCATCAACAGAGGGTTGAGATATGTTTTAT
The DNA here is from genome assembly GCA_900332095.2 of Cuscuta campestris. NCBI lineage: Eukaryota > Viridiplantae > Streptophyta > Magnoliopsida > Solanales > Convolvulaceae > Cuscuta > Cuscuta campestris. Next base: position 120,325 of record OOIL02002491.1, read on the forward strand.
CATCGTGTTTTCTTACACAGCTCCAGTAGGAAGGCGCAGCACGAGCTGCCCTCCAAAAACACTGCACAAGACAAAACAGAATCGGCATATCATTTGTTTGGGAGTACATTGGCATATCGTTATTATTCTAGAAAAAAGGAATAGAAAGTTAGAAATATATCTCAAAGAACAAGTAGAGATTGACTGTCTGACCTTTTCATATAGTAGTAACAAAAGTCTGCTAAGATGAAAGTTTGAACTATTTCGGATATAAGAACCATAGAAGGCCATAAGCCATGACCTAGAGCCACAAGGAGATGTCCGCGACTATCCAAAACCTGTTAGCACACAGTTGTTAATAATAAAAAGAGGTTATTATTGCATCTCAAGATAGACGGATATATAGTATCCACAAAATCTAAAACACTTGAAAAGCCAAACCTGTAGAACCCAGTGAGCACAGCTTAAGAACCTTGCAACACCCAATGCAAATACATAATGAGCTGTGAATGGTTCGATGATCTGCAAACAAAATAGTAGTAATAAAGATGATGACGATGATGATGATCATGAAGCCGTGCTCCATAAATTTACTGTATTGATGTTTGAAAAAATGCTACCTTAGTGTTTTGCATCACGTGCAGTTGGGGAAGGACAGAAACGGCTTCCAAGAACACGCAGAAAGCCCATAGGATTCTGTTCACAATGTGATGGGATGTAGTTGGGTGAATGAGCAAAGCTAAAATTGCACAAGGGAGAACCTGCAAGATTAAAGAAACATGTAATGCTATTCGGAAATTGTTTTCTTTCCAAAATGAGTTGTAGTTATTATTATTATAAAGTGGCATAAAGGGCTGACCACAAAATATATAGGAAAACTGTCTCTGTGCTCCATTTCAATTGATCTTAGATTAAAACGAATCATGTAAATAACCCACAGAGTCGTAGCGAGTGTAGCCAGATCAAGAACTGTGTGTATATCGTATTCCATTACAAAACTGCAGTATAGTCTAACAGCCAAGAACATGGCTGTGAGTTCCTGGGATTTTAGTGAAAGCCCTGCAGCAATATAATCATCATCATAAGGTTGGATTTATAACCCAGAGTTTTTTCTTTCTTTCTTTTTTTCAGGGGAGAATGAATAAAGGGATATTTTTTTTTGTTTGTGTGTGTGTTTACCGTCGCAGGTTTTTTCTTTGGTGAGCTTGTAGATGAGAACGGAAATCCCGAGGGAGTGAACAGCCTCGGCAGCGACGAAGAGATTGTCGTGGTCGTGGATGACGGCTCGGAGCATCGCCAGCGTGGCCATCCCCGCTATCACGGCCAGAAATGCTTTCACCTTCGGCGGTTGCCGGCTCAGCCATGTTATTGCCGCGTAGATCGGCCTCCGACCACCCTTCATCCTCCACCTGATTTCCTCTGTTCCGCCGCACTAGTAGGCTGGCTCTTCTTCTCTAAGACGGATTTTCAATCCCCTCAATAAAAAAATCCCAAATAAACTAAGGTCACAATTTAGATCCCTGGAAAAGAATGGCTCAATATTAACGCTTTATTAGTTATTGGTAGAAGATCAGTTTGTTACACTACTAATCAATCGAGAACCTATGGCATTTGGTTGGAATACTTTTTTTAACTAACATTATTTTTGAATATTTCTTTAATGGTACAAATTATTTTTAAAATTCTTCCTTATATAATCATTTCAAAACACTAAAGTGGATAACAATCAGAATTAGGCACGAGAATAAAGAAATGAGGCTTAAGATTTCAAAATAATCACATTTTTTTTTTCTTCTGTAAACAGATGAAGAAACAAAGCATCCATATCCATATTCAGAGTGAGCATCAACCACAACAACAACAAAAAAATGTCAAACAAATGTTACTGTGAAACAATGATATGAATTGATCCCCAGAGAATTAAACATGGGGAGAGGGGAGTCTAGCAATGATGGGCGAAAGCTAAACCCATCAGAAGGAAGAGGATCTCCTGAGCACTGGTTTGGACTGCTTCTCTTCTTCCATGGCCACCATCCCCAAATGTGTGGGGTCTTCCAGCATCATCTTTGCCACCAGGTACCCTGCAATGGACCATGTCTGGTGCTTGCGCGCCTGCTTCCCCACGAACCTCCCCTGCTTCCCGTCGTAGTACTCCGGCCACCCGTCTTTCGGCAGCTTCGCCTCCGCCAGCTCCACCGCCCGTCTCGCCACCTGAGGCCTCCCTGTCTTGATGCAAGCTGCAGTCAGCAGCCAGAGCAGCACCGGCCAAGACCCACCGTTGTGGTAGCTCCACCTGGTGTTCTTGGGGTCGCACCCAGTCACGATGCGCCACTCGTGCCCTTCGATCGCAGGGTAGCAGACCTTCATGGGCATCTCCCCTACCAGCTCGTGCCAGCGCGACTCGATCAGGTCCATGATCTTCGACTCCTGGTCGGGCGTCGCGAGGGAGGAGAGGATGGCGATGCAGTTCCCCAGGCAGAACCAGCGAAAGTCCATGTTGGAGGGGCCCACGTTGCCGATGAAGTAGCCGCCGTGGGTGGGCATGAAGTCGAAGATCCACTCCGGGAGGGAGTCCGGGATGACGTTGAACTTGTTGACGGCGGTGTGGGAGTACTCCTCCGTCTTGTACCGGTATATGTCGTTGAGCTGCTTGAGGTCAAGCCAGAAGTAGCTCCTCATGTGGTAGCTCAAAGCATGGAGCCTCTTCTCTATTCTTTCCATGAACTCCTTCCCTTCTGCATCTTGTTTCAGCAACAGAAGGGCACATCTTAAAGCCATGAAGAACAGTGCTTGAATCTCTATTGGGTATCCATACACTCCCTGAACCCCAACACACAAAAACACACATTCAGCACATGAGAAAAATTCAAGAAAATGGAAAAAAACAACAAGAAGAAGAGTAAAGAGCGCGGACCATCCTGCGATCAATCATGGAGCATCCATCAGCACAGAGAAGGGTGGGAAAGGTGTCGAAGCCCTCAGAGAGGCAGAGGCTGAGAATGAGGCGCATTCCCTTCTGGCAATCCGGCATGTCAGCCAGGGACGTGTCGCCTGTGGATTTCGTGTAGGCTCTGAGCAAAAAGATCCACCAGAAACCGGAATCGACAGGAGCCACCCTTCCTATTGCGGTCTCACCAAAATCTGCCACTAATGTCTCTGAGTTCTTCACAGGGTCATGGATCACCTTGAAGCTGGCTGGCATCACCCCCTCTGCTAGCTGGAAACGGTCTATCTTTTTCTCCCAAGATTGGAGGCGTAGCGTCTTCAAGATAAAGTTTCTCACAATTTCGGGCTCCCCGTGCATCAGAAAAGCCAATGCGCTTGGGACAAAGTCTCTCACAAACACCTGATATACAATCTCATCGGTGTTAATACTCTAACTATTAATGCAGAAATAAGGAGTTCAATGCAGAAGCAAAATCACACAAATCCATTTAGGCTTATTGGGTGGAGTAGATTTTATTTGCCATTTTTTTAATCTTTCAAAGGGTTTATAGTGCACAGAGTTCACCATTGAGTGCCAAAGCTAAGCTAGGAGGAGTTTGACATTTTAACTTCACAGTTGGGATTTCAGAACTTACCAAAGAGACTAGACAACTAAAATGATTTTATCTGGAAACTTGGCCAGACATTCAGTTAATATACCATACAAGATTCAACAAATCATAGGGTATTCATCATCATCATCATCCAAGAAGAACAGTTAATTCTTTAACTTCCCAAAATCCAGCCAATTTATGGAGAGAGAAAAAAACAGTAAAAGATCAATCTTCAAGATGCAGAAACAGGAAAGGCATCATCATATCATAATAATGACATTAATTAAAAGTGATGAAGAAAAGTGGAATCTGGGGAATCGAGAGAGTATTATTATATAGTGACCTACCTGATCATAGTTGAGCTTTTCATCAGAACAATCCAAAGCAGCAATGGTGCCAACAGGCTTCCCACGGAAATAAACCAGAGACTGTTTCAAATGGTCCCAAGCCTCGGCCACTAATGGGGGCGGCGAGTCGCCAAAGGGTGACTTGGGAGATGACTTTTTCTCTGAAACAAGTCCACCGTCCAAGAAGAAAATGGAGTCCAGCGGGGCACTGGGAGAGGTCAAAAGTGTCCTCTCATCCCAGGAGCTCCTCCTCTCGATGTTCACGTTTCTTGGCTTTTCTGAAAACTTCAAGAAATCAAACTCCTCCAGCTCTTCCATGCTTAATATGCCCTCCATCTCTTTCAGGCTCCCATTCTGATTCACTTCTTCCTCGGGAAGAAGCACTAGCGTAGACATTCTCCAAACCCTCTCAAGAATCTGCATTGAAATTTGAAACCCCAAAAGTAAATCATCATCATCAAGTTCCAGCGAAACCCAAAATAACAGAAACAGATTAATAAATTAAACAATTCGAAACCCTCCGCCCCAAGAAAATAAAAATCAAGATTAATCTCTGTTCATCTCCACAGATGATTGCATTCATCAAGAAAATCAATGGGTAGATGAAAAAAATCGCATGAGTGTCGACTGAGACGATTGATGCATGCGCATTAGCGGCGATTGTTCATCCATCGGTGGAAGGAGACGAACAGAGATAGGGAGAAAGAGAGGAATGGCTGCGGGACTTTACCGGCGAATTTCAGACAGATGAATGCTACAGAGAAGGGAGAATGAACTGAAATCGCCAATAAATGGGGAAGGGGATGAACAATCATCCGTTAAAACCCCGTTTGATAATTCTTGAAATCTTGATTGAATATTCCAGCTCCAAATAATTCTCGGTTTTATTTACTCATTTATTATTCATGAGCGGGTGAAATCGGAGTAACAAGGCCAGTCAGTCATCAAGAAGCAGTAAAAAAAACAAAAATCGGTGATGGGTTGGGTTAGTTAAACATTTTGATTATAACAATAGAAATCGGTGGTGATGACGAAATGATTGATTGCGTGCGCTTTCAGCTATTTACATGGATCTGGGAGGAGCCAGCGAGCTGACTCACTCACTCGCTCACTCTCCCTCCTACTCACGGCTCATGCACATCATGTGAGCAAAGCAATGAATAAAGGCAAATTATCCCCCATCACAAATTTGCTTATTTTCTACCCCAAAATAGAAAAATACAATTCCATTTAATGCAATGTATTTCAAGATTGATGTATATTTTAAAAATAAAATTTATATATTTAAAAATTATATAAAAAAATATACGAAACCAGATGTGATACAATTGTATTTTTTAATTTTTTTATATAAGTAAAAAAATTGACTAACAAAGAAAATAAAATTTGACTTTATAAGATTAAATTTTAAAAATGTTAAAGTAAAAAAATTGTTATTGTTTGATAACTTAAAAGAAAATAAAGTTAAATGTTGAAAGTATCCAAACAAGCACTTAGGGTTCGTTTTGGTCAACTTATTTTTTCAGTTTATTATTTATTCTTTTTAAATTAAGCTCAGATAAGAAATATTTTTAAATATAGCTACATCAGATCACGTTTAATCAAATCAAATCAGATTCAATCAAACCAAATCTTCAAAAAATTAGATCAGATCAGAACAATGAAAATTATATTATTCCTTTTTCTAGACACTTGAAATTTGTTTAGCATTAAAATCTTAGAAAGTAGTACTCCCTATGCCAAACACACACACTACTTTTTTTATGTCTAATTTATTTTGTTTTTTTTGGCATAATCGCATTGGATACAAGTTGCTATTTTGATAAGGTCTCAAAATGGTTTATATTTGGGGGAAAATGTTTATTTCCTCACGTGCATATATAGATTGACCTGCACTTTTTTGGAAGGCTAAAAGGATATATGCATCGATTAAAAGCGGCGATAACATTAATTCAATGACTAAATTTGTTTGAGGTGCAGCTCAATAATTAAAATTTGAAAGCACTTTGAGTAAACATTGAGCAGCTCACCATATATCATAAAACTTAGTACATCTTAGAGCATGGTTAATGGCGAGGCTCAAGTTTTTTTAAAAATAGTATTAAATTTTCCATGTAGGATTATTAAGAAAGCTAAAATTTATCAATGATCCTTCAACTTTATGAGCTATGCACGATTGGTCTTTCAAATTTCAAAAGTTTATAATCAGTCATTCAAGTGTTCACAACCCTCCACATGCAGTCCTCCAAGTTTCATATATATATATATATATATATATATATATATATAACTTTTTTCAGTCAACCATTTTCAATCTTTGACCTATAATTAAATAAAATATATATCGTATATTAATTAGATAACATAATATTTTGAAAATATTTCATATAATAAATCTAATAAAATTATTTTTCATCAATATCTAATATCATTTTTATTTAATTTAATTCGGGATCAAAATTTATTTATTTTGATCGAAAAAAGTTAAAAATTGACAAAAACGCTGAGGGTACATTTTATCTACCAATGATTGGTATATATAATAGCCACATACTCCGTATGTTTCAACACGGTGTCCGTATATCTGCATCCCATCTACCACCCAATGCTGGGGTGGGGTATCAGGGTATCACCAAGTCCACCACTCAACACCTTCCCTCCTCATTACTTTTTTACGGAGTACTTCTTATTGTTAAGAGTCATGCTACAGTTTATTACCATTGATATCATAGATGATAATTATCTTTGAATTTGATTACAAGTATATGATAATCGAATGTGAATATAGGTAAATTGATTACAAGTACATGATTATCGAATGTGAATATACTGTATTTGACAAAGATGTAACGACATAGTTTCATCTTGGATTCTTAATATTTTGAGCAAATAAATTGGAGATAGTGTCCTATAGGCAATTACTGTGACTGATCACTTGAAGAACTGGACGATAGATTTGGACAATCAAATGGGGCTATGTTGCACCAATTGTAGAAGGATATTTTTTCGATGGACCATGCTACATTTACACCAATATTTGTACCTCAAACTTACACCAAAGGTATACACTAATATTTTTATGGTTCACACTATCACAAAGTATTGGTGCGTTAACAAAAATTTACACTAACACAGAGTATTGGTATGTTAACAAAAATTAGCATTATAGCAACACAAAATGTTGGTGCACACCTGCAGTGTACAAATGAGGTACAAACTCCTGGAGTACAAATAACTTTATCCTTTTTCAATTTCTCAAGGCAATATAATTTAGACATTGGATACTCGAATTTGTGATCGGATGTATACATGGAATATGTTTTAATCTTATTTGAATAATTTTTCTACCGAGCTTTCCATCACATATCAAGAATTTTTGTAATTTTTATTATTTTTCACATCAAATACACCGTATTTTGTTTTCCAGATTTTGATGCTTTACTGTTGATTTTTTTTGGCGCTTTGGAAGCTAAGGTATGAATTGAAATGCTTTCATTAAGGAATCACAAAGATTAAAGTGTAATTAGTGTGCACTTGTCTTTTTCATAAAAACTTAAAAAAATATTTGTCCTTTAGTCCATACTTGATTGAGACATAGAAGTACTTGTCTAATTTAGAAAATTACTTTATCACCCTGTCTATCTTTTCTCAATCAATAAATACTTGATTTATGATTTTATTCATTATTTATTCTAATAAAATTATTATCGAAGCATTTGCTCCAAAAACATTCAGGGTCCGTTTGGTATACGGAATTGATGGAATTGGAATTGAAATTCCATGGGATTAAATTCAATAGAATTGAATTCTGCCAATTCTAATTCATTTTTTGCACTATTAATTCTAAATCCACATAATTTTTGTGCTATCAAACACCAGAATTGGAATTGAAGTACTCAATTCCAATTCCATAGTTTGAATTCCGTGTACCAAACGGGGCCTCAAGCGTTCCATTTGGTACACAGAATTCAAATTATGGATTTGAAATTGAGGACAAAAATTCCAATTCTGTTGTTTGGTAGCATAAAAACACGTGGATTTGGAATTGGTAGTGTCAAAAATAAATTGGAATTGGAAAACTCAATTCCATCCAAATCAATTCCATAAAATTTCAATTTATAATTCAATTTTAATTCTGTCAATTTCCTGTACCAAATAGACCCTCAATGCTTTCTAAATATATTTCAATTGGGGTGTGAAAGATTGGGACATGTATATTATGTAGTATCCTGGACTAGAATTTAGAACTGCACTAAAAACGAATTATGAGTAAAGTTTAATATGCTTAGTCTATTGTCAAAGATCGTGTGGCCAAACAATATAAATATAACTTGTACATGTAGGTGGTCACATGTTTGAATCCCGAAGAGGCAGTATTGGATCTTTATTATTCAATATATTGAGAAAGTATATTTGAATATATAGTTCATTTTTTAAAAGTAAATATTGTTAAAGGCCCAATATGGAACACAATCAAAATGTAAATTTCCTTGAATTTCAGTTTTGGGCCATCTCTACGACTTTAAGTCCATCAGCTCACCTAAAAGCTACTTCAAATGGGCTATAATATGGATAGCAAAGCCCAGACGCCAGACTAACCGACGGCTAAGCTCTTGCAGCCTTAAACCTCAAATGGCGGATTACCAGTCGGAACCCGCGAAGAAGATGAAGAAGACGAAGAAGAGAAAGTTCTCAACTTCAGGCGAAGAGGAATTGCATCCTCGGCCTTCTAAGAACCCGCGCAGTGACATACCGGAGCCGGAAATTGCAGCTTCTTTAGAGCCCGAAGCAGATGACTACAAAACAAGCGCCCACCTTCGAGATGATCCGCCATGGAGAAACCTGGGGCTCATACTCTCCCTTCAGAATAAAGATATTTCTCTTTCGATGTCTGTGGCATTCCAGTATATGTGTTTTACTTATCTCTTGAATGTGTGCATATGTGCTCCTCCTGATACATAAGATTCATCAAGTGCAGGAAGGTGGAGCTGGCATTCGATTACTTGAAAACGATGAAAAGTGTGGGAGCGGAGGAAAGCAGGCCAGGTTCAGAGTCAGTTAGCTTTCCCAGAACACTTGTTTTCCTCTGCAATTGGGTTCAGACAGGGATGATCTCTTCTGTCAAAGGAAACAATTCTAAAGGGAATGGAATTCAGCCCGAAACTGCTGTGCTGTGCTTAGATGTTAGATGTTGGAAGGTTTTTAAGTTCTGCTTGGAGGAATTGAAAAAGCTTAGTAATGCATTGAGCTTATCAAGAAACTTCTTAACAGTTATTCAGTGTGTTTCAAGTGATTTATTGTCACATCTAAATGCTGCTTCTTTGCAAAAGGAATCTGAGCTGAGTAGTGATGCGTTGGAATTTTACAATATTGTGCTTGATTGTATATCTTTGGTATTCACATCTCACGGGGGAATTTCTAAAGAAAATCTAGACTCATGGGTTTCAGTTATTAGTACTGTCCTCAACCTCATTCAAAAGATTTTTACCTCAGAGCTTGAACACAGCAAGGCTGGATATGTTGTCTTTCAGTTATCATGCTATGTGCACCAGCCATTTTCAAAATTTCTAAGGGTACATCCAACAAAAAAGAATGGTTTTCATGACTTTGTTGATAAGCTTTTGGAGCCCCTGATGCTTTCGTGGGATTTGTTGCGCCTTCATACTTGTGAAAGCAGTCCTCACTTGATTACTGATCTTCTAAAGTTGATTGAGGAAGTATTGTGCCATGGGTTATTCCACCCAATGCACATCGAAGGGTTTCTTGACCTGCAGAGTACAGTGAGATATAAAACATTGGATGATAAGAGCGTGGTAGTTCAAAAGGCAGCTTTTAAAAGTTATCATCGGCACTTCTTTGATGGCTTGGGGAAGACCATATCCAGGAGGAATAGATCAGCTATGGGTGGTTTCGGAATGCTGCTTCGCTTGTTTATTAGTATCATCAGTAAAAACAGGGGACTCTCAGTTGGCAAAGATGGTCATAGTAGCTCAACTTCTGAAAGCTCTTATAGGAGCTCTTCAGTCTCAGGAAAAAAGCTGGCGTTTGATCTGAATGCAGAAACAAGGAAGTTATCTTTTGACTTTTTTGTACAGATGATGGAATATTTTACATCAGAATTTAATACATATCTGCAAGCTGAATTAGAGGATGAGGCTATGCTTCTTGATGTTCACTGCAAACTCAAATCTGCCAATGAATTACTTATTGAAGTAATGCATGCAAGAGTCTATGTTCGGATAGAAGATAGGTCTGAGGGGGCATGTCTTAATTTCTTAAAGCTGGTTTATGATAGGATAATGTTGCTTTCTTCCAAAATTACTAATATACAAGGAACATCATTTGCTTCAGATAACAGTGAGGTGCTGGTTTTAATAGCCAAGGAGGTGGTTCATGCTGTGCATTACTTGTTGGATATTGATTATGAGGCAATTGGAGATAATCTTGAAAGGTTGTGGGAAACAGTAATTTCACTTACAATTTATAACGACTCTTTGATGGGTGTTTCTGATCAGAATGATTTAACTTCAGAGATACAACGGCTAGGATGTAAACTGGTGCACATTTATAGTGAACTGAGGCAGGTTTGTTGAGTTTCCTCTCTAGTTAACACTTGAGTGATTATGACATTGGAAAACGCAAACATACTAGGGCCTATTTGTTAGACTAAGTAATGCATGTTTCTGTATTTAAAAAATTTTGAACCAAGATTTTTTAAGTGTGAAAGCACACTTTCTACTCTTTTTTTTTCAACAAAGAATCTCATTTATATTTTTGAGCAAGGGGTCTATTAGAAACAGACCCCACTTTGTGGGATTTTATTGGATTTGTTGTTGTTGTTTGAACAAAAATACTGTTCCCCCTATTTTGCCCCCACCCACCCACCTAAATAAGGAAAGAGAAATCAAATAACTTACGATCACCCAAATAAACAATCAGATAATCCTCCCATTACCAACCAAACCCCTTATTTTTTTTTGTTATCGTGTATGCTTATGTCACACTTTTAAGTATAAACAGAGCATGGATTCCCATAAATACTCTTTAACGCATAAAAGAAAGCTGAAGTTCCTTTAAGTCGTTTAAGAGATACAATTCAGGCTGAAACAAATATGGTTATGTGGTGGAACAGATAATCACATTAATTCTTTTTATTTATGTTTGCAAAAAAAAAAATGAATATTGACTAGTGCAATATTTATTTATTTTTAGTGTGCTTTTCACCTTAGATTGAGATTCAAATAGTTTTTGAGATCCTCACTTACCATCTCTTACCATTGTAGGTTAACACACCCATCTTTTCGCTGTGCAAAGCAGCTAGAAGTTCAGTATTATTATCTCTAGAGAGAAACATTCCACCATATAATGAGTCATTTAACAAGTCAGTTAACATGTTCATTTGCTGCCCCGCGTTCAGACTCTCTATTAGCAGTGCAATCAAGTCTATACCAGAGGGGCAAGCTAGTGGATCCATCCGACAATTATTAGCCGATTTTTCAGAAAACCTGGACTGGATTAAAGCTACATGTCTTACTCCTGCTAAAACTGACCAAATAAAACAACCTTCCCGTAGAAGATGCTTGCAGTTCTATGATCAACAAAGTGAGCTGTTAGGAAGAAGTTTATGTGAAGTGTATGTTTTAATTCTTGACTCACTTACAGTTACCACTGGAAATTGCTCTCTAATCAGCATTGCTTTGGAAGACTTGATGGCATCAATAAGCACTATTTTAAGTAATCTGGTATCAGAAAAGGTGAATAGTATTGATGAGTTCTTGTCTGTTTTTCTGGGGAAAACGTTTGGTAAGAGGACTGGGTCAGGAAAATGTGTAAGGTCAGCACATTGGATTTTAGTCTTCTTCTTCCGTTTGTATTTGTCTTGCCGAAGCTTGCAGCGCCAATCAATCAGCCTACTGCCCCCAGATATGTCAAAAAAAATGTCAGGAAAAATGAGGGATTCTTTTACATCTTACTCTGGAAGTGAGTGGCTAGAGAAGGCTGATTTGTCAGAAGGCTATTTTTCTTGGATCATTGAACCATCAGCTTCTCTTCTCTCTGTTCTAAATATTGTTTCTGATGTTTGCCTTCAACACACTGTTATGGATTGCTCTCCTCTTATTTATGTAATGAATAACATGGCTGTCCAGAGGCTCGTTGATTTGAATAGACAGATAAGGTCCATTGATTATTTGCTCCGGAAGAATGATAATCTCAACCATCAAAAGATCATGGATGATACTGGTTTGCCATTCAACAGCAAAAAATGCCAAAAGTGGAAGATGGTAGTATCAGCTTCAAGGCAAGAGGCTGCAGGTCTGACTAACTTTATAATGGGATATCTATCACTTGAGGCTAAAAGTCAGTTATATATTCCCCCCTTTGAAGGTGATATTGAAATATGGAATTTTGGCATTGGATCTTTGAATGAAAAGTCATTGACATCTGCTTTGTGGTTGTTCCTTTGCCAAAATGTAGATGTGTGGTGTACTCATGCTAGAAAAAAAGACTTGAAAAAGTTAATCTCAATTTTAGTTCATAGCTCTGTTCCTTGTTTCGGCAATGATTTGGATGAAAACAAAATGCACATTAAGAAAATGGCAACTAGGAAAATCAATATGAGTCTGATCTCATTGGAAGTGATGAGCAATACTGTCCTGTATGAACAAAGGGTAAGACGACAACCTGATTCCCAATCTGTATATACTTTCCCTTCATTCATTTTGTTCTGATGAACGTTTCATGCATCACAGACCACTATTTTTCCTCTTCTTGGTATTGTTCCTGAACTGTGCTCCATTCCCTTATTACTCGGCTATTTTTTTCATTATGATGTTCATTAGAAATTTACTTCAAGTCCTCTATCAGAGGCAAATGCAAGTAATGGCACCCATGGAAATTTATCAATTTTTACTGTATTGTCTCACTGAGATCTGGCAGGATCCGTACTAACTCTTTGTTACATTAGTTTGTTCACAGGAATATGGCATCGGTGTTGTGCCTGACTCTTGAGAAGGTCGTGGCATCAGTATTTTCTAGTTCAGAGAATGCTAATTTAAATTTCCCATCTGATTGGAGAAAGGTTGTGGAGGCACTTGAAGAATCTTCCACTGCCGTGGGAGACAAGAATGGGAAGAGTGTGCACTCATTGTGGAAAAACGCGATATCACATTTATTGAATATACCCGCTGAGCACTCTAAAAAGAAACAATCCCCTTTTCATAAAGTAGAGTTCACTATCAGTCGGGGGGTGCTCAACTTTTTAAGTTGGATGCCAAAAGGACATTTGAGTTCGAAATCTTGTTCACGCTATGCAACCAGCATTCTCAACCTTGAATGGTATTTTCAACCTTAAGGATTTTCCGATCTTGTCTGTATTAAGATTTTATCCAATCTAGGCACAATAGTCTTACCTAAGTGAGTGACGAAGCCAACTTTCTTTCCCGTTAGGTAGGTTGTAATTTTATGCCACATGCTAATAATTGGATTATTGGGCAATATTAGATTAGGATTCATTTAGTAGATAATCTAATGCTACTTTTGTCCCAAATTAAACTTCCCATTTGCTTTTTTTTTTTTGCAGAGTTAAGAAAAAAATTGTATGGTTGAGAATTATGCCGAGAGAGAAATAATGTTTACCATTCAATGCTATCCTCAAAAGGAATGAGAAGTTTACTTTGGGACAAACCAAAATGGGAAATGGAGAGTTTGTTTTGGGGCGGATGGAGTATTAGGATTTATTTCTGGTAGTATTAACAATAAGTATAACTCTAGACATGTTGATTAATTCAAGGGAGTAAAAGAATCCGCTAGTATTTTTTTTAGTGAAAAGAATGCTGCACCAAAATATAGGGCACCTTTTTTTCACTTTAGAATTTTTGGCGGTTTTCATTCATCTTGTACAAATATTAAATATATTTCCTAGTAGAAAAATTATTTCACTCATGAATTAGTGATATCACTGTATTTAGCTTTTATTGCATTTTTTTTGGTGTTCTGCCAAAGATTCCTAATGAGCTTGCGTGTTTCAGGCTTGTACTGGGTAGCTTATTAGATTCGTGTGATAAAGCCCCTTCATCTGAGTGTTACGAGCTTCTAAAGTTGTTTGTGACCTGCCGGAGGGCATTTAAATATCTACTAATGGCATCATTTGAGGATAGGAGAGAAGGTTGTCAGTCCTCCCTCAGTCATATACTGTCAGATGGTCTATTTCCTTCTATATGGCTCATGAAATCGTTGTCTGCGGTAATTGGGATTGAAAATGCATGTTCAGAAGATTTTTCTTCTCCCGTAAAGCACATGATGTTTTCATTAATGGATCACACATCACATGTGTTCTGCAGTATTGTTAAAAATCATTTTGAATGTGCTGTTTTCTCATTGACCTCTGCTGAGAAGCATTTTGATAGAAGTCCTAGATCTGCTATTGAACATCAAGATACTGATCTTGATGAATGTGAACCACATTCAGATTCCCCTTGTAATGAGATCCCATTTATAAGTATTATAGTACTTGCTGAAACTCTAAGTGAACACATAAATAGGTCACTTGACTCTTTGAATGCATTTCTCATTGAAAATAAGAGAGATTTAGATGCGTCTCGGGAGTTGAAAGAGATATCATCAACAACATCCTGCTTACAGGGCTTTTTGCAGGGCCTTGCTTCGGCATTGAATGACATGGATAATGAAGAGTGCTGTAAAAATGCAATGTTATCACTGTGCAAAAGTGAGCATATGTTCAAAATTATGTATTGCATTGATAGGTGTACATTTTTCATAAATAATATCATACATATGTTGCTACTTGGAGGCAATCAGTTGCCTGAATGCTATTCAAATCCCCAAAGTCCTGCCACTGATGCAGTTGAACCAAGCAAGTCTTTGTGCACATTTGGTGGCTCCATAATGAATGAAGAAGAGATTCAAAACTATGAGTCAATGGACTCATGCCCTACTGGGATGATGGGTGGCCCTAGTAGAATTTCTGACCAAATGAAAACTGATACTGAGGCTCTCTTGTCTAGAGTTGGCACTGAACAAACATGTGTAAAGAAATATTTGTTGCAGGCTATTTTGAGAGGAGAAAATCCTGAGGCGGAATTTTGTCTGAGACAGCTCTTTATTGCCTCTTCAGCTATTCTGAGACTAAACTTGCAGATCAACCAGACTAAGTTGTCTTGGAGCTTGATTCCCTCTTTAATTCAAATTTCAGAGTCTCTGCTTCTGGACTTTGCCAATGATAGAGAATCACAATCATTCTCTTTTGTTGGCTTGTATGGTGTATTAAAGTTTCTTGAAGAAATAGGAAAATATTTCCCTTTGTTGAACCCGTCAATTTCACGAAATTCGTACGTCATGCTTATAGATTTGCATTTGAAGGCAATAGGAAAATGCATATGTCTTCAGGGAAAGGGAGTTACTCTAGCAACAGATGAGATGGAATCAAGTACTAAGATGCTAAATGCTCTTGTAGAACCTGAGCCAAATGGATCTCATTGCACATACAGCTTGGATGAATTCAAATCCCAATTAAGGAGCTCATTCAGAGCGTTTGTTGGAAAAGCATCCGAATTGCATTTATTATCTGTACTTCAGGCTATTGAGAGATCAGTAGTTGGGGTGCAGGAGGGTTGCATGGTAAATTATGAAGTGTGTACTAGAACTTCAGATGGGGGGATGGTTTCCTCAACTGTTGCTGCTGGCATTGAATGTTTGAATATGGTGCTTGAATCAGCGACAGGTATCTTTCACACATCATTATTGTTTTACTAGATAAAAGAAATTAATGCAATTAATTGCACTAAAACATGTCTTTAGATATAGGGTCTATGGCTGCTGCAGAACATGTCAATTGCCTTCTTTAATGATGATTTTATTTTGCTTGATTCTCATTGGGTTAGTGCTGGTTGTTAACAAAGCTAAAATGCAGTAGGCTCTTGAAGCATTGCCAGTCATTGGATACATGAATTTATAACTGAGTTTTTAATGATATATATTTAGGTTTAGGGATGGTGCTTTCCTAATATTTATCCCGACAAGTGTCAACCAGTAATTGTCTTCTTCCTTTTTGGCTACTTATGTATGGATGGTACGTCATTCGGTCCCGATGGAGCTTAGAGAGTCACTTTTGGCAATGTTTTAGCTTAGGGTAAACAATGAACTAAATAAAGATGATACATTAAACTCTGCTTGCTTCTTAATAAAGTTTTGGGCAGTAGATGCTACAATGCATCAAGGGTCTAACAAAAACAACCTCTCTATTTTTACCAATGTTATTAAAACCAAACTGGTTGTAAAACTGGCAAGCACACCGGTTTCCGGTTTATTCTGGGTTCTCAGGTTGATTCAATTTTTTGAGTTTTTGGGGGGTTCGATGTGACCGGTTTGGTGTCTGGTTCCCAGTTTGACCAGTCTGATCAAGTGGTACGGTTTGAAAACACTATTCTTACAGGGGTAAGACTGCATATTTTTTTTACCCCCCTAGACCCCAACAGAGTAGGGATTATCCTGGCTTTGTTGTTGCTACTTCGGGTAAGGATGTTCTTGGTTGAAACTGTAGGATATTTATTTTTCAATTCTATTCATCATGAAGCTTATTTTGTCATAGTTTTTGAGTGAGGTGTATAATGCTTACACTCTGATCTTATAGGGAAAAAGCGCTTAGCAGTGGTTAAAAGGCACATCCAGAGCTTAGTATCATGTCTTTTAAATGTAGTCCTGCACTTGCAAGGACAGAACATATTCTGTATGAGTGTTGATTCTAGCAATTGTTGTTTTGCTCATCCTGATTCTGGCTCTGTCATTCTCATATGCATTGAGGTTCTGATAAAGATTTGTGCCAAACATGCTTTTTTCCAATTGGAGAAATACCATATTGCCCAGTTTTTGCGTCTGCCTGCCGCAATATTTCAGAAGTTTTTCCAGCTTCAAGCTCCTACCACTCCACCTGTCAGTTCAAAAGAATTACCTGGAGTTGCTGACGTTGGAGCGACTGGATTTGATAATAAAGAATGCAGCCATGCCATCTATCAACAGTTTGTCTTGCGGCTGTATGCTGCTTGTTGCAGACTGCTGTGCACTGTTCTTAAGCATTACAAGAGGTTCTCTCTATTCAAACCCTATCATTTTCTGACTCTGGGTTTTTAAGTGTTCTTAAGTGCACTGTTCTTAAGCAATAGATTTTAACCATGGCAAATTTATTTGGTTTTTCTACTCAGAATATTTCATCATTTCTGTGGAAAAATAGCCTTTATTTAGTAAACTTGATTGTAATTTTGCAGTGAAACTCAATCCTGCATTGCTCTCCTCGATGATTCAGTTAGTAAACTTCTTCACTGCCTGGAGGTAGAATCTGATTCAGCTGGTACTATGATGACACCTTTTATAAGGGATGTACAAGATGGAGTAAAATGTGCCAGTTTTCTCAGAAGAATATATGAGGAAGTAAGTGTGGATTTTTACTATTGTGTGCCCTCAAGATTTCATCTTAGGGACTTGCCTTTGCTTTGTACTGAGAATATATTGTCTTCTTGTGGATATGCATTCATTTTCCCAATTTACAGATTAGGCAACAAAAGGAGGTCTATCACCGCAACAGCTTTCAGTTCTTGTCCAGCTATATATGGGTTTATTGTGGATATGGTCCTCGAAAAGTTGGCATAAGAAGGTTGGTGTTGACAACAGCTCTCATTTTTCATCTCAAGCCAAACAACATCTGAAAGGTTTTTCATTTTTTTGCAGGGAAATTGATGAAGCCTTAAAACCTGGTATATACGCCCTGTTCGATATCTGCCCAACAGAAGACCTTAAATATCTTCATACCGTTTTCGGAGGTATATTGCCCCACTCCCTCCCTCTCCCCGTATTATACACACATGCCTGAATTCCATAGGAATTCACATTCCCATATAGTCCAAGGGCAAATAGTATCATTATTCCTCAGTCCCTAAGGGTGTGCTTGGAATCCAGAAAATGACCGGAACAGAAAGTATAAGAGAAAATACAAGGAAATTGTGCGATGGAAAAAAAAAATTGGGTAAACTGAAAAACATGTTCAAACTAAAAAAAACAATTTCATGTAGAGTGAATAAATTTTCCCTTAAAAAAAACCATTTTCGTGGGCATTTCCCCATTCCCAGTCCCATAATCCCATTTTGTGTGTTCTAAACAAGACCTAAAGGGTTCCTTCGCTACTGGCTTGCAGAGGGTCCATGCAGAAGTGTCCTTAAAGCTTTGCAAGAGGACTACAAGCTAAATTTCCATTACGAAGGGAAGGTGTGAGACACTATCAACCTTTAGCATGTTTCTTCCCCCAAGCAGGAAATGGCTTCTGCAACATTGCTTTTCTTTAGGTACTTCCTTCTCCACCCTTTGAGTTTCTGGTCTTGCTATTAATTTTTCATGCACGCCCGCCCGTCCATTCATGAAAATGTGGATCTATTGTTACCCATTGAATGATGGCAGAAATTTTGTCCCCTTAATTGATTTTAATTTCCACACACGACTCGAACAGGTTTTTAATGCACACACCACCCCATTCCATTCCAGTTTTTTTTCAAGTGTTGAATCAGTTTATCTTCCATTTGTTTGTTATTGCTATTACTATGGTTTCATCCAAGATTATACCTTCTTTATTTATGTATTTAATCTAATCATTTTTTCGTAATAAAACATTGTGCCGACACTCGTTTTACACTCTCTCCGTTCCCAAATTAAATTCGCACTTTGTTTCTTTCGTCTTAATATGAAATCGACTCTTCTTCTCTTTCCCTTTCACTTATAAATTTTATTTTGTATCAATATTTAAATTCATTAATTTGAAAATAAATGAAATCAAACATCATATATATCTAATCACAAGATTTATTTAGCACGGGAGTGGGGTATTGTTTTGGTTAGGGTCTAGTTTGAGAGTAGGTCAAATCTATTCGAATTAACCTAGAGGTACACAAACATGGGATACCCCATTTGTACACCATACTAACACAGACACACACACAGAGAAATAATGTTTGTGCTTGCACAGACATTATGTGTCTGTGTTAGTTTGGTGTACAAATGGGTTATCCAAACCCTAGCATTGCCCTTTAGAATAAGCACCGGTAAATGAAATAGTGAAATACTCCGTACGAGGATAAAGTAATAATGGGCCTTTGATTGCTGTGGTTGTCTGTCAATTCATAATTCATTCATGATAAAGTAATGAATTGAACATCTAGTATTAAGTAGTGTGTGTAATATTCCTTGATGATGAATGGCTCCAAACATATGTGGACAAGAGAATGGCAGTGCTAGCTGACTCACTTGCACTGTTGTGGGNTCATACAGTGTCTCCACTTTTGGGCCGATTGTAGTGGTTGAAAATCCAACCCAAATACCCTGTAACCGACCCGGTTTTCTATCCCAACACCCATCCAACCACACAATTGTTATCAACATTTACTCCGTATTTTTTTTTCATTTACAGAAAATCCATTTTCACTCCTTCCATTATTTTCTCTTTTTATCCAAACAATGCTTGGGTTCAAATTAGCCTAATGAGTTGTGGTGAAAATAGAAAGGCCTTAACGTTGGTTTAATGATACGTTTTTTATTTTGATCAACTTAGTGATACGTTTTTTTGAAAGATGTGATTAATATTCTCGATTTCCTAAAAGGTTGAGTTAATGTTGTCCAAATCACTATCAGTCTATCCTGATTAATATCGTCTAATCTCCTAAAAGGTTGTATTAAGCGAGATTGTTTTCGCTTTTTGTTGATTTCAACTATATATTTTCTGTCATGATTTTTTTTTTATTTTCTTTGTTTTTAGTTGTGTAAAGTTATCATTTCATTTATGGAAATAAACGAATGTATGTATTCTTATCTCTTCTGCATAAACCTTTACCATGTACTCCGTAATTTAAACGGTAGAGTTGAAACCGGCCTTGATATAATTTCACTTTTTATGTTCTCCTTGCGCGTTATGATGATTGACTGAAACCAACGCACTATTTTTGCATACTCCATTCATTTAAAAATCATGTTCCCACTACGCGTCACACTGAAATTATTTTCAAAGTATTTTATATGAAAAATGGTATACAATAAAAAAATATAAATTACATATTTAAAACTAAATCAAAATATCTATAAAACAAGACATGATAAGACTATATTATTTTATCAAATGAGTAATGAAAATAGACTAACAAAGTCAATAAATTTTGATCACGTAAATAGTGAACTGTAAGATAATTTCCGAATAGAAGAGTATTATGTTGAACATTAAGGACAAATACTGACAATTATGCCTGTGTGAGTAGAGATATAAATGTTTGTGTTTGTTTTGATGTACAAAATGTTTGCCCCCAAATTTTTATAGTTATAAATATTCCTTATTTTGACTTTGATATGGGCTCTATTTAGTATCCATAGGATAGGGGTAAAATATAAGCCCATAGAGTAAGTAGGGCAGCGACTTTTTAGGTTTAGTTATAAAAATACTAAAACCAGTAAGTAGGACACTTTCTTTCTTTCTTTTCACTGGATCGATCCAGAAAGAGGCGGGAGGGACTGGCCGGAAAAGATGAACTACTCCGATCGAAGCGCGGCTTCATCGTTCTTCAACGCATTCTCCTTGAACCCGCCTCCGTACAGAGTCCTTCTGATTCTATCGGTGATCGGGATCTTCCTCGGCATCAAATGGCACGTGTCCTACGAGGAGGCGGTTGAGTCCGCAGAGGAAAGCTTCAATTGGCTGCTGCTGCTGGTGCCGGTGGTGTTGATTTTCGCCGTCCGTTGGCTGTCGAGCATGGAGGCGCCGGCGTGGCTGCTGGGCGGGGCGCCGTGGAACCGGAGCAGGAAACTGAGGTATCTCGGGACGTCGGAAGGAGGCTCGCCGTGGGGTGTGGCGGCGTTGATCCTCTTGTTGCTCGTCTTGCTCCAGTTCAAGTCTGCTCTTCTCGACATGTAGACCACAAAAGCCCTATGCACATCTTCATCTTCTTCCTCCTCCTCCTCCTCTGGATATATATATATATGTATGTAATCAATGAATAAACCTTTTTATAGATTAAGGTTTTAATTTGATCACTCGTAATTTTTAATTTTGGGGGGCTGGCCTTAGATCAATTGTTCACTCGTAGCTCACTGTCAGTTAATCAGCAATCAGTGTGTGTAATCAGCTCTGTTTTCTGTGTATAATAGTGTCTGCCTTATGATGATCTTTCCTTTTTTTGGAGTGTTTCTTTTTGGATGATTAGCTTTGAATCTATGAACACTGTTATCTATGAACTACTTGATTGGTTTACAAGTTATTACTCAAGTTTAGTTTGTGTTTCACACTTTCATTTGCAGTAAATTAAAGCTAAGAACTTGTAAATTTTGAATTATGCAACTTGTCCATGTTGTTGAACATCAAATCTGCATTTGAATCATGTGAGAATAAATTACAGAATATATTTTCTTACAATGTTTGAAGTCTTTTATAATCATAGATACTACGGAGTAACATGTTTCTATGTATGTGTGTAATATGTCCACCTAATCCTCCTGAATCTTCAAATTGGGGTGAACAGAAACCTCCTTGGGGTCTGGTGATTCATTGTTCAAATTGCAGAAAGAAAGAAAGAAAAGAATGTACCTTGGGGCTTGGGAGTTAGTGGTCATATCACTTTGTGAACATAAGAGAGGAAAGAGCAATGCTAGGAGTACACCAAAGGTATATCTCAAATGTACACTATCCCCTTCTCCACCATCCATTTTTATTTTATTTTTATTTATTTTTTTTGACTTTCTTGCCTTTTTTATGTGGACAAAGAGGGAGTGAGGTACATTTGGGGTACACCTTTGGTGTACCCCTAGCATTTTTCAAAAGGAAATTGGGTAAGAACAACAAAGAAAGGGGAATTTGAGGATTGACAGTATCTCACAAAATCAAGAAATAGTAACATTATGTTTGGTTCTAGGAATTCGGACGGAAAAGAAAAGAAAATAGTTTTCTCTCATTTTTCTCACTAAAATGAGAGGATTTGGTCTTCCCTCATCTTAATACATTTTGTCATTCTCATTTTCTTTTCCTTCCACTTTTGTAATCTCTTCTTCTCTAGCCAAACAAGAAAAATGATTTTTCATCTCATTTTCTCTTTCAAATTCCTTGAATCAAACATAGTGTAAAAAAATTGCAATGCAGAAAAATGGATGGCAAAACAATTTCTAAATTTACATCTTCTATGAGTCTTAAAATGTAGAATTGGTCTATAAAATACACGGATCAATTCATATGAAACGGGGAAAATTTATGTCACATAAATTGATTGAATGGATATGAAAGTAAATTCACACCCCATAGGATATTTGATAATATATACTCATGTCGGTTTGAAATTACAAAAAGTGGATTTTAGTAATATTGGTTCTCCACTTGTTTGAAATATTCTGGTCAAAAAAGTATTTACTCCGTATATAAAGAGTCAAAAGTAATTTTAAGAATCTACCAAAAAAATAATAATTATAAATTTTAGATGGGTGTTTTTTCCAACTTTGCTTTAGATATTTGTGTCCTCCAATAAACCTCATTATTACGGAGTAGATTATTAGAAAATGATGATGAGTACATCCACTACATCATCATAGTAGATTTTTTTACTCGTAGAGTCGTAGTTTATTACGGAGTAGTAAAACATACTCTCTTTCTTAAATTAAATTATAATTTCCCATTTATGAATCAAATTTTGTATTTTTTAAAATTAATTTATTAAAAATTCATATAAAAAAGTTAAGAAACTTACATACGGAGTAGTAAATACTACCCCGAAAGTTTACAAAAGAAAGGGTGACATGAATATTTTATTTTATTAAATAATTAATAAAAATATATTAACAAAATAAAAGTTATCGAAAGATAGATTCTAAAAATTGTTTATCTAATTTGGAACGGAAAGAGTATGAAAATTCTACTTTGTTTTGTTTTCAAGTTTGCTCTTAATTCATGCTCTTACCTACTCTCTCCATTCCGAATTGATTTCAACCCATTGAGATATACAAAATATAAAATATAATATCAAATAATAGATTAATATAATATACGGAGTATATGAATAATATGACGAACACACAATATTTATGTGAAAATTCAAATTAATGAAATCCACGAGTTTTTTCTGGCGATACTATGCCAATGAGATATCGGAGTAGTTCGTTATAGATTGGGTTATTTTGTATAATATCTCAACAAGATGACTATTTATGATTATGAAGCTTGAAGCTCTATAAAGGAAATAAAGAATATAATGGTATATGTGTAGATGTAACTCCAAAGTAACTTTCTCTTCTTCGTGGCTTGCAACCCTTATTATAACATAATAAGAAATTTTAGAGTTAGGGTTTCCCTAACGGGCTTTTCACATGAGCTGGGTCAATGTTCATTTAGTCGTTAGATTGAAAGTTATATTAATTTGACCAATCAAATACTAAAAAAATTAGTTTTTGGAGTATCTTATTTTTCTGTTAAGAACTCATAGGTCTCATATTATTATATTTTACATTGAATCATCATTACTCTTTATTTAATTATAACTGAAAATTTTTTCAATTTGTAAGTTACTCATTATTATCTTACTTGTTATAAAAAGCATGATGTTATTTATATTTTCATCACAAAATACAATTTTAAAATAAAAATATTTTATTAACTTAAAAGTATTTTATAAAAAATAAAGTATTTGCAAGTTTTAATGAATTTATTTTAGAAAATTAAAATTTTTATAAATCTTTGTTTAAAATAAATACTTTATCAATTATGACAAAAAAAGTCAAAAGTAGACGAATACTCCTAGACGGAAAGAATATGGAAATTTTACCATAAATAAAAATTACCATACCTAAAATTTTACTCTGTTTAGAATTATTAATTTTTGTTATATATTTTGTGTGCGTTGTATATGGAAGTATTGAAGCCGTTAATATAATAGAGACAAAATTTCTATACATATACGTTCATTATTGTTCTGAAATAATAATATGTAAATAAGAATATTATATGGAACAGAAGTATAGTATAATGGGGCAAAAATAATATAATTTTACTTTAAAAATGATATAAATATGGAATAAAAATATAATGGGATGAGAGTTATGTTTTAATTTAAAGTATATATATAAATTTCAGTTTTAAATTTATATAAATATAAATATGGAGATATATATATATATATATATATATATATATATTAATAACAATAATAATACATACTCATATATTCATCACATGAATAAATAAAAAATAATTAAGGTAACGAGATTATAAAGTGGGGTAATAATAATATTAAGATATACTTTTATATTCTATTCTTTTCAATTATCCTCAAATGGAACAAGTCATCTATTTTTCGAAGAGTACAATAAGTATAGTATCTTGTTCTTACTTTTTTTATGCACACACATACAAACACGGGGTGTGGTCGTCCCCAAAAAAAAATAGGTCAGAGTTGCTCTACTTTGACGATGTAAATTTGATCGGGTCGGTTTGACCGGATCTGAGATAGTCAACTCGATTCTACAGGGTAAGGAGAACACACAACAAAGTAAGAGCACAACAAGAGTGACCTAGACCAGGAAAAAAATTATGTGTCCAAACTTATACTCCGTATTTCTTACACTGTCTCAAAAGTGTACAAGTCTGTGTGAGAATGTTTGGATGTCCCTTCCTTCTTCTATCACAATCTATTTATATAAAGTGGAAGGGGCTAAGGTAACTAACCATTACTAAGACGGAAAGGCGTAGACCAGTGCCCATAAACGTCTATATATGGAAACAACTCCCTCACTCGCTGCTCATTAATTTGGTCATTTAATATTGAAAAATCTTCGCTGCACAACAAAGTCACCAAGATGGTTGGATAAGGTAGCTGGATTGCGCCTAGGAGTGGGCATAAAATCCGTTCCCGTTGGACCGTTCCGAAAAATCTCGGATCCGTTTTGTAATTGTACCGATATATTGGGACACATTTTTTTGGTCCCGAACCCGTTCCGTCCCAATATCAAATGGGACATGAGCGGGACAGCTTAAATTTATACCGATCCGTCCCGTTTGTCCCGTTTCATCTACTCTACTAATATACAATACTAATTCTAGTCCAAAATCCAAATACATTCATTCTTTAATTAATTAGTTATTTAATTAAATTAACTTTATGAACTTGAAATTTATTTGGACCCGTTCCACTCATTGTTTTTGGTTGGATGACTAGATGTTTCTTTTTTTGAATGAAATTTCACCCTCTTCCCCTTCTTATATTTGCGATTAGGACAAAGTAGGACGACCCGAATCCGTCCCGTTTTATTCCGATCCCGAATTTTATGGGACAAAGCGGGATGAGATTGTAATCCGAACCGTTCCGGACCGTTTATATATAACGGGACAAGACGTGGGACAACCTAAAACCGGACCGTCCCGATCAGTGCCCACCCCTAATTGCGCCTATCAATAGATCCGCGCCACTCCCATCGATCTGCCCATTAAAGTCCGACCGAGCTCATATGAGGAATTATTTTCTAGTTTATCTACCGTGATGACCATGCAGAAATATGATCATCACCTTTTTGGAAAAGGGTTGACCAATCATCTTCTCGAAGTATTTTTGCATTTTCCCAAACACTTTGTATTCTTGACCGGTCATTATACTCGTCACTTTCCGAGTACTCGAATCGGGTATAAGTTATATGTTTCAGACATACTCCCTCCGTCCCAAAAAGAATGGGACGGTTTGACTTTTTGGGAAATTAAGGGAGGGATATTTTGGTATTGACTTTTCAAAAATACCCTTGATGTGATGGGTAAAAGTAGGATGTGATGGGTAGATTATTAGAAAAAAGGTATGATGTGATAGGTAGGGTATGAAAAAGTAAGGGGTAAAAGTGGTTTTATAATAGAAATGTAACGGACTTTACGGGACGTAATT
Organism: Cuscuta campestris; assembly: GCA_900332095.2. Lineage (NCBI taxonomy): Eukaryota > Viridiplantae > Streptophyta > Magnoliopsida > Solanales > Convolvulaceae > Cuscuta > Cuscuta campestris. The sequence continues at coordinate 146,131 of OOIL02002491.1, forward strand.
TTTTTTAAACGTAACAAACTTTTTGGGACGGAGGGAGTATATGATTTAGTCAAGAGCTATAATAGATGATTAAGTCAAGAGCTAAAAGAGATTAATGTGTCCCTTCTCCGGATATAATATGACACCAATATATTTTCATACCGTAAATACGAGTTGTGCAACACACGAATGTAATGCTAGCCTGACTTAAAATTAAATTTAAGCCCCGTCCCAAATTTTGGAATTTATTTTGGGCTATCCTTCGGCGTTATTGCTGCAGCTCTCACAGATCCTTGTTTCCTTTCTATCTCCGTAAGTTGGTCAACTCCTCTCTCCAGCAATGGCGATTAGGGTTTTCTCCATCATTGTTCTTCTTCTCCTATCTTTGTCATTTCTTCAAGGTTCGCTTACAGATCCGTGCATGGCTTTATCAGTTTTTTTTCATTTCAATAAATCCAATCTGTTCGCTTGCAATTAAAAAGATTAATCTTTTAATTGAATTTTGATCTATAGTTCTTTGAGATATGAAAATGAGTCTCAATTGTAAAGATCGACTTTTTTTCGTCCAGATTCTGATGATTTTTTTCTGATCTCAGCTGTCATATGTTCATTCCGAATGCATTAGTTTTTCCTCTTTTCAAAAATTCCATACCTTTGATGTGTAGATTCTTTTAACAAGGTGGAAATTTTCCGCACGCCGTTCTTGCCTTATGCCCATATGACCATATCAGCCTCTTGTTCATCTATTTCACAAATTGTATCATTTTTTTGAAGGTACATCCTTTAATTCGGAAAGGAAAGTCTAATCAATTGAGGAGTATTAATTAATAGACACCTGCTATCATGGAAGTAGTAAAGAATCCATATTCATAATGAAAAAGTGGAAAATAAAAAGTGCATTTGTGTTTTTCTGTCCAGTTATTTAAATTGGGAAGCATTCAGCTGATGCTGATTTGGGATGTGCATCCTAATGTCTATTCAAGTTTTTTACTTTTTTGATTGTGCATGAGTTCCGGGCTCTTAACAAAGTTCATGTCTAAAATATATTGGTAAATGGTATTAGAATTGTTTCAAGCATTGATCCCTAGGTTGTCTTTGCAATTTTACAGTGCAATTTGAGTGTAGGGTACTATTGTCCCTTTGATTCATATGGTATTCTAATAGCTTGCTCCTTCACTTTTTAGTTTCTAGATGTGACTCAGAAGGTACAAAAGAAGTATGGGAAAATACTGAAGACGGAGGAGATCTTGGAATTGTTGGTGAGGATGTCCAAGATTTTGGTGGTGGGACTTATGGTCCAGCTCCAGAAGTGGAAACCATCTGTCTTTTTCCTAAAAACCCATCTAAATGTAAGTATTTTTAGTTCTTTGTTTATTTCTATCTGTTGTTCCCTCTATATGCAGAATAACAGGATTTCTTTCTTATGAAACATTCTTAAGTATCTTTATTTTTCACAGTTGTTCCGGCTGGGGAGGAGAGTGAACTTTTAGTTGGATTAAAGAATGATGGTACTCTCCATTACTTGGCGCTATGTAGCTTTTCCTCTTTATGTACCAGCGTTTTAAAATCATTTCAAGTCCTTCACTCTTTCCTTGTCGTTGGTTCTTCTTTGTGGTGACTAATTGGACAAGCCTTCCTAAGTTCTTTTTTGTTTCTCATAGAATTTTATTAGTGTTGGTGCCTTGGCATGCAACTTAATTTTACAAAGTTTTTTCTATCTGATTCAATTTCTTGTTTTGTGCATTTATTTTTTTACTATATTATTTTCTTCTTTCAGTCCCTAATTGTGAACAACCTTATATTTTGGTTTCTTGAGATATCCTCCAAATGCTGCAATGTGAATAATTAGTAGTTGCTTAGGTGTTGTCTGCACATTCGCCACATTGTTTAACCTGAAGATATTCTTGTCTGGGTTTTGGATGTTATAAACAGCGGCATCAACTTTGAATGTTATTGCAATCCAGGCTAGTCTTCATCTTCCTTATGACCATCCATATTTGGTTCAGAATCTCTCTGTTCAGGTAAATGTTGGCTCTGATATTATGATTTATGAAATGCGTTTTCACAATGCATATTTAGTTTGTGAGTTTATGCTCATGGTGACTAACATGCCAGAATTTATATCCTTTTTTCCATATTGTGAAAATCTTCCCCCCTCCACCGGTTCAAATTTTGGTGTCTCATGATCAACAAAGAGCTCAAATTATCTTCTCATTTCCGAGGATGTTTGTCTGTTGTTTGGTATCAATTAGCGATACTCTAGACAATTAGTTGTGTATTGTTAATATTTCAAGTAATAACATAGATGTTGTGTCTGGAAGTTCAGTCAATTCAAAAAATGAAGCACTTTGGGTCTCTACAGCTGTGTTATGTTTTTATATCAAGAAGTATTAACCTAAGTCTGAGTTGTACTTAAATTAGTGCATATCAAGATCCATTTATTGTTTGTTTTTCCCCAATCTTGCAGGGTTTTAACAATGCAACTGTTCCACCTTCTGCTCAAGCTACATTTCCATACATATTTGGTGTCAGCAAATTTTTGCAGGTGAGGTCATTTTGCTTGTTATATGCCCTCAGTTGTTTTCCTTTTGATATGAATATTGTTTTTTTAACATTGAAAATGGTATAATTGGCCTTAACTATTGCAGCCCGGGTCATTTGATCTTGTTGGGAATATTGTGTATGAAATAGACCAGAATCACTACCAAAGCACATTCTACAATGGCACCATTGAAGTGACCGAGCCTGGAAGTGTTCTCAGTGTTGAGTCTGTTTTCTTGTTTTTTCTTGGAGTTGGTATTCTTGGCCTTCTTGGATTCTGGGTTCATGGTCAGATCCAGCGCTTCTCAAAGGTGATTGCATTTGACTACTATCAGGATTATACTTGTTTGAAAAAATAAAGTTTCATCTGTTAATGTCAGCAAGGAAAGCATAGATTACACAGACCTTATTCTATTATTTTCTGAAAAATATACAGTGAAATCTTATTCAAAGAAAAAACTTAGGGTCAGTTTCGAACCTGGAAAATGATGAAACTTATACAGTGAAATCTTATACCAAGATAAAGACTAAGACACTAAAAAATGTTATATAATTGTTTTTTTTTCCATTCATATTTTCCAAGTACAAAACAAAGCATAAGAAACTATTTTGCCTGAGCTTTTTTAAAACTTTCACTACCCGATTCTTGTGGCTAAACAAATCCTTAAGCTGACTGTGTTTTGTTTCCCTTAACCCAATTTATAGAAAACTAAGAGGGCTCCAAAGGCGGCAAAGGTCGAAGTTGGAACTGGAACAAGGGATGCTGCCATGGACGAATGGTTGCAGGTTTGGCTTCTTTCGGTTTCACATGTTTTTTTATAAAAAGTCTACATGCTTATCTGGTGCACATTTTAAAAAAGAGTTGCACTAATAATACACAAACATTTAATGTTTTTCAGGGAACTTCATTTACCCAGTCACAATCTAAATCAAAGAAGAAGAATTAAAACAACAAAGTGTTTCGATTAGTTGTGTGCTGCATCTGCATTCATTCTAGAGAGGAAGTTTCCTGTGTTGGGCGTTTGAATTTTGGCGAATGCTGAAAAGCTGTGGGATAGTTAAAATTGTATTCAAACAACCCCTACACCAGTGAGTGTTGTAGCTGTACACTAGCTACTAGACTTTGCCCATTGTGTTTTTACTGCCAAAACTGACTTCACCTTTGAGATAGGTTTGAAAAAAACAATTTTTTTAACGCCCGATCCTTTTACTGTTTCAGTTTTACTTTGATCTTTGATCTCTTGGTAATTTGCTGTTAATTGGATTTACTTGGCTCTTTCTCTCTTTGTTTGGTATTGACCCTTTTGGCATGATCATTTTTGGGTTGCATAAATGTTGTGACGTCTCAATTGGTAATATATCTTTTTACAAACGAGTCACCGTGAGACCCATAGGTATTCCATGACATTGCTAATGAATGTCGGGGTAAATATTACATAGACAAAGCTATAGAAGCAGTGAGCGGTTTCCCGTTAGCTTCACGCTGACCCAATAACTTGGGCTTTAGGCAGATTGGGCCTAGTATTCCGTAATGTATGGATGATGTATAAGGAAATGCAAGTTCAAACCTAATAATGGGTAAGCATCGCTTTCTGTTTAAAAAGGTTTTCTTATTTTGATCGCACAATATCCACTGCCTTTTCACATCATTTTGTGCTGCTCATTATCCTCTGTAAACCATGACAGCTACATCCCAACAACGACAATAAATTGGTACTAACATATAAATAGAAAATATATAAAATGCAGCAGACAATAATAAGAAATACAGTATATGATTTATTATCCTAGATAATATGGGGACAGGCCGATGAAGTGTCATTTACTCCCACGGTTTCAAATTTAGTTCTCCTATGACTTTGAGAAGATTAAAACAGTTTAAAATGTGATGAAAGGCTAAATGTGGTCATAACGTGTTTAGAAGAGATGAATGTACTTTGGATCGCATATTTTTTCTCAAGAAGAGAAAGAGAAGACTAGAATGTTTTGTTTATGGACGAATGAGAAGTTCTGCAATGTATTTGTGTTTTAACAAAATCTAATCAGCTAGGTTACAAATATACAAGATGCCCTACGATGCTCCATTAGGTCTCAGACCTCACCTTGAGTTTTACTGTAAAAAAAGCACGGATTACATCGAAAAAGAATATATGACTACATCTTAAACAAAATTTGTCTCTTCCATGTAAATTTCTACTATGCCGTACATTTTTTTTTAATAAAAAAATAAACTTTATTCTTAAAAAAGAGAAAACTATGTCTGGATTTAATGTGAGAGGGAATATGTGGTCAAAGAAAGGCTTGAAATGTGCACACAATCAGAAAAGGTAAAGCATTTGTTGGTGCATCAGAAGAATAAAAGACCCAACAGAGTTAAAATTCTCATAAGCAGAGGTTAAAAAAAGGAAAGAAATCAAGAAAAGGAGATGGAGGATGACTTTGGCGCCAACCCCATATTGCGGTTGCGGTTAATTGGCATTTATTGTAAAGTAGTGTGACCCGACCCTTTGGGCGTTGTTACTACTGACTCTGTGTGTGTGGTCACAGACTGGGACATGGAATGATGGCAGAACACAACCACTGCAAATTGTCCATTTATTACCACTCCCTCTCTTCCTTAAAAATAATTGGCTAAATTCCACCATCGGTACTTCAACTTTATCAATTGTGCACGATTGGTCCTTCAAGTTTTAAAAGTCCATAAATAGTCCTTCAACTTTATGAGTTATGCACGATTGGTCCTTCAAGTTTTAAAAGTGCATAAATAGTCCTTCAAGTACACGTCAGCCCTCCAGATGAGATTTTTTTGACAGTAAATGTTAAAAGCTAAATGGAATACTAGCTCCATATAATACGGAGTAGTCGTACCTAGTGGAATTTACTCGTATTATATGAAACTAGTATTTCGTTTAACTTTTAATATTTACTATCAAAAGGACTTCATATGGAGGGCTGACGTGTACCTGAAGGACTACTTATGGACTTTTGAAACTTGAAGGACCAATAGTGCAGAAATCATAAAGTTGAAGGACTATTTATGGACTTTTGAAACTTGAAGGATCAATCGTACACAACTGATAAAGTTGAAGGACCAATGGTGGATTTTAGCCAAAATAATTAAACATTCATCTTTTTTCTTTTCTAATTGCGTATACACATATATATTTACTGCCCATGACGCATTGAAGTGGACAGAGTCAATGTTATGGCTTTATTATTATACATATTCATGTGAAGTTTGCGTGCGCTTTTAATATATTGATGCCTATAAATTCCAACTTTGAACTGCTCTGGGATTATATTATTTGGAAATGGTAAATAAATGGAAACCACCCATATATATATATATATATATATATATCATTATATTAATCAAACTAACTAATCTGCTGGTTGCTTGTATTTACATTGCAGGGATGGGTCATGAATTATATAAAGTACAATCTATTCCATAATCTGTAGTCTAGCTAGGCAATTAGTGTATGTTTTTGGTTTAACTAACCTCCTGGCCTGGCATAGCCTGGCATAGCCTAGCTAGCCCGGATGAATACTCAATCTTGCCTACCTCTATCACTTTGATCCATATGTGAACTGGAATGAAGTTTTTTTTTTTTTACCCCAGGCCATATATATATATGTATGTATGTAACATCAACATCATTATCATCATCATCACCATGGTACATGACATAGCACGTTAGATGAAATAACTTAATATAACAAGCTTAAACATATATACACTAGCTGCAACTAATTTAATTAAGTCAGTATCAGTATGAATGATGATCCATCAACCTACCCGTATGTGAGGTGAGGGTCTTTAATTTAAAGTGGGCACGTAGTAGTAGAAAGCGTCGGTGAGCGTTTCACACAAACTGAATTCAATTTTTGAACTTTCTCCCTCCCTCTCTGTCACCACCACTTCTTAGCTACCTAGCTTCCAGATCAGATCATTAAATGACATGTTTTCTATAGTGCAATGTATGTAATATATATAATATAATTATGTGCTTGTTTGTGTATATATAACGGCCCTCTCACTGCACCGACTCCATCATCAAACTCACTTTGCATGCAGGCTCAACTAGCTTGCCTGCTCTGATCCTCTCTAAGTGCACTCCTCAGATGGGGCTCGTTCCTCGGCCCCTGAGCCGGATCCGCAGCGGAACCCTCCTCCACGTCCTCCTCCTCGGATTCTTGTTCCTCGGCTTCTGCTACGGTGACGACGGCAACACTGTCAATGTTGTTGGGTTTGGAGAATGCTCTGACTGCAAGGACTATAACATCAAGACCAGTCATGCCTTTCCAGGTATATTTTGTTATGCATGTCTAATTCACACTGACTATAATCATTAATTAATCACTTGGCTTCTAACAGTTATATATATGAATTATTATGTGCAGGGCTTCGGGTGACGATCGATTGCAAGGTCGGTGGAGGGGAGAAGAATGGAGGAGGGATGCAGAGGATGGGAGAAGGAGAGCTGGATAAAGATGGCAAGTTCCAAGTGTCATTGCCAAAGGAGATGGTGAAGGGGGATGGGGAGTTGAAGCAGGACTGCTATGCTCAACTCCACAGTGCATCTTCTACCCCATGCCCTGCCCACAATGGCATTCAGGCTTCCAAGATTGTTGCTGCTTCCAAGAAGAAAACACATGCGGCGGCGTTTGAGCCGGCTGAGAACCTCAAGTTCTCCACTGCCTTTTGCACCTCGGCTTTCTTGTGGCCCTACTTCAAGTTCCCCCCCATGCCTGACCTCCCACCCTTCCCTAGCATCGATCCCTGGAAGAAGCATTTTCCTAAGGTTTCCTTCCCGCCTTTGAAGCACTTTGGCCACCCTTTTCCCCTCCCATTCCCACCCTTCACCAAGCCACTCCCACCTCCCGTTTCTGTGCCCGAGCCTGAGCCACCAGTTGACAACCCACCTCCAGTACCTGTCTACAAACCGGAACCCAAGCCAGAAACCAAGCCACCCGTTTATATTCCACCAGTCAACCCACCTCCAGTTCCTGTCTACAAACCAGAACCCAAGCCACCCGTTTATATTCCACCAATTGTAAAGCCAATTCCGCCTCCAGTTCCTGAATACAAGCCGAAGCCCAAGCCACCTGTTTATATTCCACCTGTAATTAAGCCCATTCCGCCTCCAGTTCCTGAATACAAGCCGAAGCCTAAGCCACCGGTTTATATTCCACCTGTGATTAAGCCGGTTCCACATCCTGCTCCTGAATACAAGCCTAAGCCCAAGCCACCAGTTTATATCCCACCCGTGATTAAGCCGTCTCCACACCCAGTTCCAGAATACAAGCCGAAGCCCAAGCCACCGGTTTATG
>OOIL02002491.1:158429-252720 GCA_900332095.2 Cuscuta campestris
GCGGCGGAAATGTTATGCGCAAACTTCGAATTTGACGTTTTCTATTTTCTAAATTTAGGAAAGGAAGTTGAAGGACAATCATGCGTGGCTCCTTGATACGAATTCATTGTTCAAGTCCCCTAATCAGAAATCAAGAGATGCCTTGGATGGAAGTGTATTAAAAATTGATTCTCGACAGATTAAAATACGTCCGGAACTCAAAGAAACAGCCCTACAAATTAGTTCTATTCTGGTAATCATTCTAAATTGAAATTTTTGTAATGCTTAGCATTTGAATTTTCATAGAATATCTAGCCTGTTAGTTCAAGCTATAACTTGTTGCCTTCTAATAAGTTATGCTGTAGGCCTTTTTAATATGGAATGTGCATAAGGCAGAATCTCTCATGCTACTTTGAATGCTTATAATGAGCTTATTGTTATTGATATTGTTGTTTTTTATGTTATTCTTTTCTGAAAAGAGGCAACATTTGTTTTTTCTAGTGTCTGGATGAAGTGCAGTCATACATTATTGTTGAAAGATCACTCAGTCAGAACACTCTGGCCAGAGACGCTCCAATCCACGAGCTACCTCATTTGGTTAGTAGCATCTATCCACCTCTGCTTGGCCATATTTCTTTTTATGCCTTATCAATGTTTATTGACATGATATGGGTTTCTTTCTAATTTGCTCGTTTCCTGGGTCATGCCTTCTGCATTATATTTTCCAATTACATATAAGGATGTTGAAATCACTTGTGTTGTAACAGTTACCAACTATCTTTAATGAATTATATGTGTGATATCAATGTAAAGTGCTATGATAATTCTGTAGATTTATCGAAGGTGTGTTAAAATAATCACTTCATATTTTAACTTCAAAAAAATGAAAATAGAAAACATAGGAAATCCCCTGCTACCTAACTACTTCACTGCAGTATCCACATATGTTGCAATATTGAAAACATTCATACAAACTGTGTGGTCAGGCTGAAACAAAATTTGGAATAAACCATGTAATCCATGGCCCCTGCCACTGCTAGCCCATCCATTTTCAAAATTTGGAATAAACTATGTAATCCACTATATCCAACCATTTCATCTGTTATGGCATTGTTGTGTGGTTCAGGTTTTAAATTTTTCATTAGTGACAAGTCCTCATTTTTAATTTTTTTATTTTAATTTTAGCCTCACAGTTTGTATGAATATTCTTCATCAAATCCCTTTTAATGAGTTTCCTGTAGTATGAATGGCAACTTTAGAAGTTGCAGAAAATTAATGATACAACTAGCATTCGTAGTAGTATAATTGTATTGGATGCGCTTTTTATTAATTTCATTTTGGAAAATAATGTTGATGTATGCACTTTTCAATTTGTGGCTTGGGAACTAACTTCGAAATGAAGTACTGTTGAATATGTTTTCTAATTTTCATTGGACAATGAAAGCCTCGAGAATTGTGAAAATAGGAAAGTAGAGATGAGATGTAATAGCATCCTAAGTTACACACACCGCATGCATGCCTTCTTTTCATTCAATGATGAATCTGCAACGGTCTCTTTGACATTTCTTTACTTTCACCGTCAAGATTATTCTTCACTACTACGTTGAGCGGCAATGCTTATTGAAGTGCACAAGACAGATCCTTATGCATGCTTGTAAGTCTTCCACCTGATAAGCTATACTTTTTTATTTAAATTTTCATAGCCTTTTTATTCCATCCTAGTTCTCTATGTATAGAAAATTGTCTGTTCAAACGTATTTTTATTGCGTAACATTATTTTTCAGTTTCTATCACATAGACTGATTGATAAATTGCATTGTGCTTATTTGGTAAATCATTTCCATTTCGTGAGGAAAATGAAGGTTCGTTCGGCTTAAAACTCATTAAGTAGTTTTTTGTGGGTATTAGGGGAGAGATGATAAACTTGTGACTGCATGGTCACATTGATTGGGCGATCTTGTCCCCCATCCACCTTTACACCCACATGGTTGAGTGCTTGCCATCCAACTTTTGACTAACAGTAAGTGTGTGTTTGGATACTAATGTATAATTACTAGGGTTGAAATCACTATGGTGTTGTTATAACATGGGTGTGTCATTACACAAGATTGTTGGGTAGTTGCATTGTACGGAGTAATTACTATGTAATTAGTAATTACTCAAAATGTGTTTGGAAGCACTAGAGTGTAATTGGTACTCCCACTGTCCGGGATGATCTTCCCAAATTGACTTTTAATGCATTTTTAGGAGAGTTGAAAAATAATGTAAATGTCTATTTTACCCAAAGTTGTTACAGCGACTAGGCGAGGCCAAATGCCAAAGTACCTTCTGCTTTAAGTCACCTAGATGATTTGGTGTCCGGCTAGGAGTCAATTAGGCGAGTGGAGTATGGCAATATACATACATGTGTATACACACACACACATATATGTATATATGTATGTGTATATATATATATATAGTGTTTGTGTGTGTGTATAAAGAAAAATGAATGACCCATAACACATGTTACTTTTTAAAAAAAATAGAGTTCCTCATCGCCTTAGGTGTTTCCACGCGAGATTAGGCGAGAGGCAACCCTAAGGCAATGCTTGGGAAAGCGCCGCATCACCTTAGGTGTTTTCAAGCTAAGCATCCGGCGAGGCATCCATCTCATAATGCCTTAGCGACGCCTAGACGTCGCCTAGGCAACACATTAATAACTACATGTCCTTGAGTATTTGTCTAGTTTTGACTTTTTGCAGTTAACTACTTTCAACGTTTGACCTATACTTAAATAAAAGTTATTGGTATATTTCGAAAAGATTTTATAAAACAGATCTAATAAAATTATTTTGTATCAATATCTAATACTCCCTCCGTCCCCCATAGATCTTCCCAATAGCCCTTTTTCTTTGTCCACAATAGATCTTCTCATTTCATTTTTAACAATTAAAATACCACAACTACCCTCACTTACTTTATTTATTACACCTTGCCCACCTTATTTAATACACTCCACCCATTTTCATTAAGGGTATTATGGTAAACTTTCACCTTTTTTCAACACTCCTTAAAAACCACACAAAGTCAAAATGAGAAGATCTTAGGCGGACGGAGGGAGTATCAGTTTTATTTAATTGGTGTTCAAAGTTTTCATTTTGACTGTGAAAAGACGAACACTCAGGGTCGTAGTTAGTATGATTTTACCCTTAATGAAAGCGGATGGAGTATGTTAATTGAGGTGGGTGGGGTGTAATAAATGAGGAAAGTGAGGCCGTGAGGGTAGTTGTGGTATTTCAAATGTTTAAAATAGTAATGGGAAGATCTTTTCCGAACAAAAAAAGGGATTTGGGATGAACTTTCCTAAACAGGGAGTATATTTGTGATTCTAAGAATTAAAACAAAAATTATTAACTCATTTCATGAATAATAAATGATATCAAAAGTAAAAATGTAGAACAAAAAAATATGATAAAAGTTACAATGATTTTAGAATAATTATAATAATATTGGGGAGTCTATAGTATAAAAATAATAATTATTTGGTTTTGATTAATCCTCTTTCATCTCTAAAAATTTGTACCGCATGATTTTAAATATTTTTGTCATAGTACAAACATTTATTTGAGCGGATGTTAGTTTTAAAATACTCCCTCCCAAAATAATTTGCTCACATTGACTTCATGGAGATTATAAAAGGTGTTGAAAAGATGTTGAATAATGAAAAGTGAGTAGTTGGAGTTTGTTTAAAAGAGAGTCAAGTGTTTTGGACCACATATTCTTTCCTTAAAAGGGAAAGAGATAAAGTTACAGTTATTTTGGGACATATGAAAAAGGAAAGTGGGAAAACTTTTGTTGGATGGAGGGAGTATTATTTAGCACTTAGGAGTAACAAACAATCTTTTGAGTGGATGTTAATTTAGATTTTGTTTTGAATATTAATAAAAACACACATACACTGGAACATGACACACCTCACCATTACAGGTGGGTGCTAATTAACAGTAAGCATATCATTTTAAAATAAAACCATAATGTTAACTTTATAACATTATTTGGGTGAAAGAATAAATATAACAACAACAACAACAACAATAATAGTACTCCCCCTGTCCCCAAACTAAATTAGTAGTTTGACTTGACGAATTTAAGAAATGTGTTGAAAAGGAAAAAGTGTTCAGTTAGAATTTGTTAGGAGGATAGAGAAACATTATGAGCCACATATTCTTTTTTTAAAAAGGAAAAGGGAACATGTGAATTTTATTATTATACTAATAAAATGGGTGTGTGGCAAAAACAGCAACAATAATAATGATATAATAATAATAACAACTACAATATTAATATTGTAATAGGGTGGACAAATTACACAGGATTGTAATTACACCTATTATGACCTCCCCCCTCGGATTTGAAATGTGTAACTGGACCCCTTCAATTACACCAATTACGTGCCAACTTTGTAATAACATGACCAACTAAACAAAGTAATTGGTATAGTTACTCACAATTACACCAATTCCCAATTACACAGGGCCATCCTAACACTTCATAAGTTGTATGCTAAGTCTCACATGGTAATTTTAGACAATTTCATGATGTTGCCCTCTTGCTAACTATAGTGACTCTAATGCAGTGTGTTTTGGAACAAAGCATAACGACAATCATGGTATTGTGGATGAGGCACACAAGTTAATATCTGATGGACTAGAGACTAAAATGGTACATGCACTAGAAGACAATCTGTCATTGAACTTTAGAGAGTCAATGGTAAGTTAAATGGTCTTCTTGAAGTTCAAACTTGAGATGGTTCACTTGGTGATTATTCTACCACTTAATCCATAAAAAAGGCTCCGAGGAGCAATTCTCAATGTTCTTTGAACCGAGTATGCTTTTTACAGATATAATCCATCCGTCTCAGAGTATTTGTCAAGTTTCTCTTTTTCGAGTCAAATTGGACGGAGTTTTATCATTAGTCATAGCATTAAATTTGCATCGCATTTTAAAAATTGCTGAAATAAATTTTTGAAAATTATGTGCGAGATAAATCTAATGGAATCATTTTTGTACTAATATGCAATATAAATTTTATTTAATTGATGATCAAAGTTCATCCAGTTTGATTCAAAAAAGTCAAACTAGAAGAATACTTAGGGAATGATGTAGTATTTTTTTATTCTTTTATGGCAATCAACGATTTGATCACTATATATTTGTCTTTTCTGATTTGGTGTTAACAATTGCGTGTTTTATAAGAGTTAGTTTACAATTTTAATATATGAGATGACCAGTCTTGCTATGCTTTTCAGGAAATTGATTTTTACACTCTATGGGCTGAAGAGATACTTACAGAGGATAACCTAATCTTGGATATTCTTTTTCTTACATTTTATGAGTTTAGCACATGCACTGGCAAGCAATGGAGGAAACTATGTTTGATTTATCAGGTAATTCACAACTTCTCAAGACGTGGATGTAATAGTTGTGTTTTGTTATATACTGTGCAATTTCAAATTGATTTTTGGTTGCAGGGTTTCATTTTGGGTTCCCATAATTTTGGGAGGTTAGCTATATCAACAGAATCATCTTCTTCAATTTGTCATGCCAAAGTACAGTTGCTGCTCATTCTTATTGAAACTCTGAATTTGGAAACTCTTCTTCAAATGGTTCATGATGAAATTCCTTTCAGGTTATCTTTTGTTTTTTCATTACTTTACTTATCCATGGTCCTGATTTTCTTGAAGGATGAAAAGCCATTTAACCTCTAGGAATATGAGGTGTTTGTATCTTTAAATTATTTTAGAATTGGACTATTTAACACTTTACAGGATTATAAAGCTTTAGCCCCCAATCTTTTCTATCTTTTTTAGTGATAAATATGTTGGTATCCCTCCTCTAAAAAAATCAGAGGTTGTTTTGCTGCCAAAGGAATATTCTTGTTTAGTTAGAGAACTACATTTAGAAACACAATTTATTGGTCAATTAAAAGAAAAAAATGATCAGATTTTGTAATCCAGCTGGAAGGCCAGACTGTGGTTGCTTCCCCCTTCATATTTTTCTCATGTGCTTTATCCCTTTTTTAGATCTAGGCTTAAACTTTTAGAGGGTAGTATTGTACTTGAAATATTTCTTCATTGAGATCCTAAATGGAATTCATTTGTCAGCTTTCTTTTTTATTGACTTCATTCTTTTTTTTGCTCAGGGAGGGATATGCTGCTTTCTCTTTGAATGATGTTCAAGAGATTGATAATGTGGTATCTGATCTCAATGCATTTGAAAAGAAAGAAACTGGTCCACTGATACTTGCGTGGGCAGTATTTCTTTGTCTTGTTTCCTCACTTCCAGATAAGGAGGAAAATATTGCACTGAAGGTATGCTGAGCCATGCTCTGTGGTGTAATTAACTTGCAGTATTGCCCCAGTGCTTTAATCCATATGGATAAATTTATTTTACTCATCCTATTTCAGGAGATTGATCATGTTTGTTATGCGTGCCAAGCTTTTGAAGCTGCATCTTTGAGTTATTTCCTTGAAATCCTTCAAAGTGACATACAGAAGTATTTAGATGTGAGCCCATATCTAGTGTTGGTTCTATATATGCTTAGGCTAAGTCATGACATGCTATATTTCTTTCATAGGGTCCCATTGCTGGGTTCCGAAGTATCTTAAGAACATTTGTATCAGCATTTATTGCTTCTTATGAGATCAATCTTCAGGTACTCTTTTGTGCTATAATGCACATAAAAATTACAATTATTATTTGTGTATGTATTTTTTATTCCTTTTCATTGTGGCAGCTTGAGGATAGTAACCTGCAACTTATATTGGAAATAATCTGCAAAATTTATCAAGGCGAGGTTTGGGCATTTGAGTTTGGATGCATTTTTGTTTTCTTCCATTACAGGAATACTCTCTCATATACAATATTATTCTTTCTTATATATGTATAATGTAGGAGTCACTCTGTATCCAGTTTTGGGATAAGGATAGTTTTGTTGATGGTCCTATCCGATGTCTTCTATGCAATTTGGAGGGTGAATTTCCATTTAGGACTACTGAACTGCTGCGGCTGCTATCAGCACTTTCTGAAGGATCTTGGCCTTCAGAATGTGTGTACGTTGAAGCTTTATCTTTTTGCTTTCTCTAGAACATCTTCTTGGAATCATATGATTTCATGGTCTGAAGTGCATAAGTCACTTATATTTAGTATTGTCCCCAACAGGTTTAACTTTCTTAATAAGTCTACTGGATTATCAACTCTTTTTGAGATAAGTCACGACACATTTGTGGATGCTGCTTCACAGAGTGTTAAGACAAATCATCCATTGCATGTTTCCGGTGTTGAAGGTTTAATCATTCCTCGTGGAACACATGGTCATGTTTTGAAAATGGTTGATAAGAATATTGGCCTCGTGAGATGGGAGGTAAGCGAGAATAGCATTTTCATTTGTTTTTACCTTGTTCTGTATTGTATAATGATGGCTATGACAGTGCCATATGAAGTTTGTCAAAAGTGACAGTAAATGGCAGTTTATAGAGAGGTCTATTACAGCCGTCCACCATAATCCCTCATTCACCATTAATAAAACTGAACTTGTGTCTTAAGCTATACTCCCTCCGTCCTGATGTGTTTGTTGAGTTTTCCTTTTTGGGTCGCCGCGATATGTTTGTCAAGTATTCCTTTTTGGATCGCCCCCAATGTTTTTTTCTACTTTCCTCTTAGAGTAAATTAGAAAGTGTCAGATTGACTCTTTTGCTCCCCAATTAAACCCCAATACACCAGCAGACTTCTTTAACTCTAGACCTCCAGTTTTCATGCTATGTGACCTCTGTCCCAGGGAATACAACGCTGCTGGCGTTCTCTGTCCTCCGCTGAACGCAGATACGGAAATGGTAGTTTCTCTTCTAGGACCGGAATCCTAGATCAGTGGCGCTTCAAATCAGCGGATTCCTGTCTGGAAGCGGTGGATCTTATGGTTCCATCGGCCGTACTTCCATCTGGTGATGTTGGATCTCTGACCAGCCTCTCCGGCTGACTTTCTTCTTCTGGCTGCGGCACTTGGGGCAACTAGTCTGACAACTAGGATAATAATAACTTCTATTTCTACAGATCTCCTTATGACGATAGTGGTTCACCGACAATGGCAGTGCTCTCGATCCGCCATGGTGGCAGACAGATCTGTGCTCGATTTTATAAATAAGGCAGTGGATCTGAGTTTTCCTTGTTATTTTCTATTCCGACGTTCTTTCATTCTGCCCAACTTGAAAAAAGGTCTGCACTCTATTTTCAGTTTTTTGTTTGACTTGTAAACTAAAAGATGGAGACTCTGGTTCTGATTTTTTGATTCAAAGATTTCCTCTTTGTTCTTTGTCGATTACAAGTTGAAAAAAGAAAATTGATGATCTTGTTAATGAACTCAAAGTCTCAAAGAAAGGGTAACTTAGTCCTTTCTTACACTTATTCTCCTTGCCTTGGTCCACATGCAATAATGAAATCAGGCGAACACATCTGGACAGAGGGAGTATTATTTAAATTTTCATAGTTCCATGTTTCATATGGTTAGTCCTATACATTTGACTTTATTTTCCCTTAAGCACTGTGATGAAATAATGTATATATTCATTATGCTGTTTTGCTGCAGTATACACAATCTGGGTTGCTTGTGCTCCTTTTACAATTGGCACAGGGGACAAACATGGAGAATTCTGATGAAGTGTATGCTGTTCTTGACTTACTTAGTCGAATGGTCTCCTTCAATGTGGTAATTGATTTTAACAGCATAGTGTCGGTTGACTTTTATACGTTTTATCATTTTCATTTATGTGTTGCGTCTATGTTTTTTCAGTGGATCATAGAAAAATCTAGAAACAATCATCTTACCAAGGTTGCAAATTTTGAATTCCATTATTCTAGTCTTTTGTTCCAAACTTATCCAACTTTTCATTTTGGTTAAATAGACACTTTAAATGATATTCATGACCCATCATTATGTCCCTATGTTTTTCTGTTTTGTTTTGTCTTGAGTACGGTGATGGTTGTTATGCTCTCAAAGAATTTGACAGATCTTTGCCGAATTTACTATGTATACCAAATGCACACTTGGAGGGGATATATGCATTATTTCCCTAATGATTTTTCAATTTTTATATTGTCAGTTGACTTTTATACGTTTTATCATTTTCATTTATGTGTTGCGTCTATGTTTTAAACATAGGGGTCAGACTGCGTACATCCAACCCCCCTTACCCCGCAATGGGCGGGAGCCGTTGAGGCACTGGGGTAATGTTGTTGTTGTTGTTGTTGCTGCGTCTATGTTTTTTCTGTGGATCATAGAAAAATCTAGAAACAATCATCTTACCAAGGTTGCAAATTTTGAATTCCATTATTCTAGTCTTTTGTTCCAAACTTATCCAACTTTTCATTTTGGTTAAATAGACACTTTAAATGATATTCATGACCCATCACTATGTCCCTATGTTTTTCTGTTTTGTTTTGTCTTGAGTACTGTGATGGTTGTTATGCTGTCTGTTATGCTCTCAAAGAATTTGACAGATCTTTGTCGAATGTACTATGTATACCAAATGCAGACATGAAGGGATATTTGCATTATTTCCCTAATGATTTTTCAATTTTTATATTTTGTTGTCTTAAGCACTGTGATGGTATTGTCTTTTATTGTTAGGCTGTCTGTTATGCTCTCATGGAATTCGGCAGATCTTTGCCCAATGAAGTATGTCCACCAAATTTACACATGGAGGGATATTTGTGGTAAAATGCTGTCATGTTTCATTTTCATCTTGAATGGAATAGCTTACAAGTGTTCTAGTTTTATACAAGATAGGATAAAAATGTTCTGTTATTGACTCTAGCTTAATTACAGTTTCAACGTGGCGGAGATTATCTGTTCTTTGATCAAGAATTTGCCCGCTAATTCTACTGGCGCGAATTTGATGTCTATGGGTGTCAATATTCTGACAAAAATGCTAAAATGGTAAGTCCATAGGCCTATCTTTATTTTCACTTTACCCCTTCTAACTGTTTCTGTAGTGTTAAATAGTCTCATTTACTGTATTGGATATGACGTCCAGGATTGCCTACTGTGTTACATTTTCTTAGTTTGTTGCCAATTTATTTATGGTTCCAATATGAACTATTGAACACTATATGCTGTTGTCCATATCTTTTTATATTACAACAGCTATAAGATTTATACCGAGTATCTCAGTTTAAAATTTCTCTTTGAATACTTCTGACTATTTTATTTTGACTATTCTGATTGATTGTGGATTCATTTCAGTAACACTTTCTTTTCATATGCAGTTCACCATATCGAGTCACTACAATGGCAGTGAAGACTAATATATTTGATGTAGCTTTTAAAACCAACCCATTTGAAGTTGGTACAAATGGATTGTCAAGGTGATCTGAACAATATCTAATCCTAATAGAGTTGATGCCCACTCTGTGATGTTGCTCATAAATTCATATGCTAGTCTGTAATGAGAGTATACTATAGGATGCATTTATGATCTTAATCTTGGGTCTATTAATATCTCTTCCTTTTGGCATTGTCATTATCTTCTACTGTTGCCTAATGTTAACTTGATCTTCCGATTTAACCATGTAACCGTAGAAGTTGTTCTGATGTCATTGTCTCTGCTGTTAATGCCACCATATTTTTGAGCAACAGACATGCGGATTTGTTTGTAGACTCATCCACATTCTCTTGAACAGAGTCTTTTTGCACCTAATGTCATCATACAATGTTTTTTTCCAGCGGATCATGGCTGCTTTCTGGACGACTTGCTAAAATGCTCATGATTGACTGTGATCAAAATGACTGTCAGTTGACTCTTTCAGGCAAGTTGCTATGGAAGTTATTATTTTGAAGGGCATTAATAACTTTCAGCATATTATTTATGGAGTAAATACTATGCTTCCATGTGCTGTGATACTCATCTTTTTAATTATTCCATGGGATTATTAATACATCTAGTATGAATGCTTCAGTATTACTCCCTACATCTCGTAATTATCTTCCTTCTTTCCTATTTGGGTTGTCCCAAAATTCTTTTCCTCTTTCCTTTTAAGGAAACAAATCTGTGGTCCACTTCAATTTGGTTTTATCATTTGACTTTGATTGTTCTTTTTGGCAGTTCTCGGCTTTACTGCCGAGCTTGTACGGACTGGAGCAGAAAATGATGTGGCTCTTGCTCTTGTCGTATTCTCTCTTCAGTATGTCCTTGTCAATCATGAGTTCTGGAAATATAAGGCGAAGCATGCTCGTTGGAAGGTGTCTCTAAAGGTACTATTCATTTCTTGTATGTCTATATTGTGCACGTTCTATGTTCTGTGCTCTTTATAAGGAAAATTTCAGCTGATGTGAATCAATTTGCACAGAAGTAGAGGTGTAGAGGTAAGATTTGCAGACATTTTACAATTTTTACCATCCCTAGACCCCACATTTTGCAAATTGAAAGCTGTACAAGATATTTGAGACAATGTTTTGAAAATGCTTTTAATGTCCTTTTCAGTGCAAAAAGTTTAAAACTAATATGCCTAATGATTTTCAAAATACATTAGGAAATCCATTTGACAGAGTGATTTTTGTGTTGTGGCTTCCATGTGTTACACCAATGAAATCTAAATTGACTGGTGAATCAAACTATTCTTCTTTCTTTGGAAGCAAGTCTACAACAAAACAAACACCCAGCCTTAATTTCAAATGAATGGGGTTGGATACATGAACCAATAACATAGATGTCAATGCCTTCTACCAACTTTCTCATTTTCACTCTTCTATGGCATGTCCTAGCTGTTCAGTTTCGTTCTCATGAACAAACCTTACCGCTCTATTGTCCCCTACTCCCCTTCCTTTTACCCCTTCAATCCAAATTGTTTTTGGCCTACCAAGACTTCTCTATAAGTCTCAAACACTTTAAGACTTTGCTCTTCACAGCAACAATAACCGTGTAGAATCTCAGAGTAAGGTATGGGGAGGGTGGGTATACATAGATCTTAACCCTACCGGGAGAATAGAGAGGTTGAAGAGAAACTCAGCTCAAAACAAAAAGAGCTCAGAGAAAAAACAAAGATCCGAGCAGGCAGACGTGCACACACATGCCTACAAGTTAAAAAAAACAAAAACTACTCCCTTACATGGGAAACCATTAGCCATAATCTACCCTACCACCCAAATCCTAGACCCCGTTCTTATAGTCGTAAGTCTTGTCAAATAATCTTGCCCCATCTCTTCTTAATTCCNACATCTCATTGATGAATTCTTTCTTCTTCTCAGTAATAATTGAAATCCTAATGCGCTGACAGTACCTAAAGTCTCGGTGACTCTTTGATTGTCTCAACTCACCAAGAAGATTCTCTCTGCATACCAGGGTACATGATAATTGACGTCCGATGGTTGAACCATGAATATTAATCTTTCAAACTTGATTGTTCATCAGTGTTTACTTGAAATAACTTCTATGTTTCTTCTCTGGTACCCACTGGGTACCACACCTTTGAAGAGGGAGAGGGGAAGGAAATTTTCTTTTTCTTTATTAAATAGTGTGAGAGAGGGGTATCGTACCCAATGGGTACTACAGAATTTCCCTACGTTATATTAGCATGCCATACTTTTTTTTGTAGGCACTTGAGGTTATAAAAAATAGCATCAAGTCCATATCACATGGTCAAAGGCATGGTGAGGTGATCAGGGACATTTTGCTATTTGATTCTTCAATCCACAGTGTACTCTTTCGATTTGTTTGTACAACAGCAGAAGGCTTAGAGGTATTGTTTTTATTCTAATCTGGTTTTTGCTTATTTTCCCACTGTCTAGAGATAAACATGCCTTGGCATAACCTGATTTTCATCAACTTCTAACAACTTTTTTTGCCCCTTATTTGTCCTCAAGTAGAAACTTTATGTGAATCGGCTTTTTGAGCTGGTAGAAATTGAAGGATTGCAGCACTCAATGGTGTTTACTTTGGATATTCTTTCTGGTTTGCTGTCTTTTCTCGCAAAGGTATGCTTGTAAAAATCCATTTTAATCACTTTTCTTATGTACGTTATGTTTTAGTATATGGACACTAACATCGTAGTGTTGTGATACAGTGCTTCTTCCATGTTGCTCATTGAAGTCTTATTGTATATTTTTGGATCACTATTAGAGTCAGGGGCAGACTTGCAGCATATAAGTTTTCCTTTTCTTCTTTGTTTTTGTGATTTCTTGGGGTTCATTTAGTGAGTTCCTTAAGAGAGTCGATGGAAGGGGAAGATCGTTTGGGACATCTGCAATGCCGTTGAAAATAGACTTTTAGGTTTTTATTGTGTTATAGTATGATGTGGGGGAAGTTAGGGTTGATTCTCACCCAGTGCCAAAAAGAGTCAAGTTTCAGCATCTTGTTTTAGTCATTCAGGCAAATAAGGAGATGGATGGGGAGGTTGTTCATTGTATCAGTGGAGGCTGGCTTCCGGTGTCCTTTGTGACAAGAAGATATCAGCAAGCATGAAAGGGAAGTTCTATCACTCAGTAGTGTGTAGTCCAACTGGCTATGCATTATGGAGCAGAGTGCTGGGTGTTAAAGAAAACCCACGTTTGTCAACTTCATGTGGCAGAGATGCAGATGTTGCGGTGGATGTATGGGCAAGCAATGTTGAATTGGTTTCAGAACAAAGTTATTCAGGGACGGATAGGAGTGACACCTGTGGAGGATAAGTTGCGGGAAGCTAGGATGAGGTGATATGGGCACATGAAGTTATGAAGTGCAGAGGCCTTGTGAGGAGATGTGGGAGGCTTGCAGTAGTGGGCGGAGATGGGGGAAGGTGTGGACCTAGGAAGAGTTGGAAGGAGGTGATTGGACATGACTTAAGACTTCTAGCTCTTACCGAGGATATATATGACCTTAGTTAGGATAGTCCGAAGATCTATAACTAGGCTAGTTGGTTAGTCTTCTGGGTTCTTGGTTTGTGTGGTAGTTTTTGCTTGTCTTTCTATGCTTTCTGTGCTTTGGGTCTAGTTGCTTGCAGTGGTTTGGGTGCTTCTTGTCTCTTTGCATGTTTCTTTGCCATTCGTTTGCTCTTTTCTACTTTCTTGTTTGTGCCTTGTGTCTTCTTTGTTAGCTTACGATGACTGTGCTCGAGCTGGGGTTTTTTTTGGAAACAACCTCTCTACTTTTGACCAGGGGTAGAGTTTGGGTACACATACCCTCCCCAAACCCCCTACTTTGGTGGGTTTTACTTGGTTTGTTGTTAGTATTTGATTGGATATTTGGATCATGAATTTATTCTGAAGGGAAAAATCATACTTTGTGGCAGTGTCAAGATAGGCCAGTAAATGATATTTTTGTGGATATGTAGTTTTAGTTCTAATATTTACACTACAAAACAGTGAGTTATGTTGTTTTTTACACTTGCATGTGAAATTTATGGCATTTTGATGGTTATTAATGGTCCAATGTGAAGTTCCTCAGCATCAGTTTAGTGTTTCATACTTTCATGATGTCTTAATTTAGCAATGATTATGTAAACAAAAGTTTGATATGATTCTATTAGTAGCATTTTAAGAGTTCTCTATAAAATTCAATTTCTGCATTTCTATCAAATATTTATTTGTCAAGCATCATTTATAACAAAGCTGTACAGCAGCAATTTATGTTTCTGGTCTTTTGGAAAGAACCTCTCTACCTTTTACACAGGCTTAGGGTCTGTGTACACCTACCCTCCACAGACCCCACTTATTGGATTTTATTGGGTTGTTGTAGCACATTGTGTTTCAACTAATGTGGGACTGCTATGTTTTCAGGATTTGCCCAGTCACCAAGTACTTCTTCAAGCAGTTATGTCACCTGCAACAAAACCTGTTCCCGTGGTTACAGCAGTGATATCCTTAATGTCATTCTCCAGGAATTGTGTATGATCTTGTGCCAACATGATCTTAACATATTATGAATCTGATAAAAATCTGTAGCTTACTTTCCAGTTGTATTAGTATTTTCAGCTGTCATAGACACTTCATTCTTTTTGTCAAATGTTGACACATTTGACAAACATTAAATTAATAAATGTTTTGCTCATTCAGAAGATACAAGTAGCTGCAGCTAAGCTGCTCTCTGTATTATTTCTTGCTGGAGATGATTCAAACTCTTGCGCGTTTGGCAATGCATGCTTCGGTCTTGATGAAATGCAGGTATAGTTGCATTTTCAATTTATATTGGTGTACAAGTATTCAATCTGATGTGACTGCACTCTCATTGCTAATTTTTTGAAAATGCTTGTGGCAGATTCGTAATTTTAAGAATGCCATTTGTAGTATTCTTTGCAAAGAGACTGGTGCAGATGATGATCTAATAGTTGCTACTTTCAAGATGCTAACTTCTGCTGCAACAAATCAAGTATGTTTATTGCTTCATTTGCTGCATCCTCAAATAGTTTTCAGACACGTATGTACAATAAAATGGTCGAACTGAAATGAGATCTGTTTTCCTGAATGAGTTTCTTATCAAAGAGTCTCTAATGCACCATCCGTTCCACAATTCTAGGGATATGGAGTAGTGGTACACAAATTAAGAAAAGTGGATTTGTGTGGTTTATATTGATGTTAAACATGAAGAAAAACTAAGAAGGAATGCAAGCTACACTAAAATTGCTAATTATGGTATGTGGCAAAAATAGCAAGATGGGCCACAAAGGTAATATGGGACAAATAGCGGGACAGAGTCTGTACTTTTTTTCTTTGAAAATGTTTGCTTACTATGTTTTTTCATTACTCCTGTTGATATTAGTTTTTTGTGCTATTCCTTGTCAAAGACACTCTTTGTTCTACTTTTCTCCTAAGTAACTGCACACCTGTTGTGTCCTTATTGAGTTACTGCTCACAGTATCATGCATCTAATTTGTAAACTTATTATGAGATGAATTAACTCAGATATATGCTCCTCGCTGCAGACATCATTTCTTTCTGCTGTGATTGCTCTTGGTGATAATGAAAGTTCTCAAGTGTGTGATACCGACAAAGATCAATCCTGTCAGGATCAATTATGGTCCCAGGATGCTAATATATTAAATAACATTTCTCTATATGTAAAGAGATCTTCAGAACTTATGGAGAGGTAAATTTGCCCCATTCTACAGTATCTCATCCAGTTTGATTCACAAAGTCAGAAATTTATCATCACATTGGTGTTTGAATGGTGCTACTTGTTGATATGCTGATATAAAATTATCATAAAATTTTCAGAAACCCCGTTTTACTTTACAATCTGCTGAACTTCCTGAAGGCACTGTGGCAAGGAGCTGGTCACTATAGAAATATTTTGATGCAGTTAAAAAAGTCAGAATTCTGGAAACAAGTGTCTAATTCTCTCATGCAAATTAAAGAGTCTGAAGATCTATTAGAAGTTGACCCTTGCATTGCAGCTTACAGATACAAATGTCAATCTAGTGTGTTGGACTTGATGGCTCATGAGATGTTCTTACTCATAAAGTCATTAGATGCTGACTTTCATGTGAAGCAAACTTCTCCATGGCTACAAGCTTCCACAGAGAAAACAGTTCGTTCTTCATTAGATAAAGTTGAAAATAGTATATTGGATATTCTTAAGCCATGGTTCACAAGCCCGTCATTGGGGAAGCTCATCAAGTTATTTGTAGCAGTTGAATATGATGATCACTCTAATTTACATGGGAAGGTGTGTTATGTGTAGTGATGATTATATGTCAACTGTTAAGGAAAAGACATTTCTTGGTTTTTAACTAATTCTTTTTGTTCACTCTTTTTCAACTCTATATCATGAATGCTTATGTGGTGGGGTGTTTTCTTTTGTAGTTCTATAATTTCAAATGATCTAGACAGTAAAGTAATGATATGTTCGCTAGGTGGTCTAGATGCTGACGTGGTTTTTTCTTCATTTGCAAATTGTAATTAAACCGCATAACTGCTGAATGGTACTTTTTCAAAACCATGTTATATTAATAGGATTGTAACTCCCTTATCTTGGTGGGGGGATTTTTAAAGATTTGATATTGAAGAAAACTTAGATATTTCAACTACCTCATTGATTTCCTTTTATCTTCTTGTAAGCAATCCAACTTGAATGGTTTGAGAGGGATTTCTGTACACCAAGACAAATTCTAAGCTCTAACCTTTCATTTTCCTTTGTAGACTTAATTGGCTAATCTACACAAATACATACAGATAAATGTATATTTCTCTGTTTTAACCTCTTATGTATTCTTAATTTCTTATACATTTACGATTTACCATTATGGTTATTGGTGTTGCTGATTATGTGCTACATAGTTTTGACATCCACCTCATATCATTAACCCACACAAACACACAAGGTACTTCTGTGGACAGAAGAAATCTGATTGTGCTGGAAAACATCATTATTTACTATGATTTTCAATTGCCATAGTTTCAGTAACACTTCTTGAGCTTTTCATACGCAATAATCTAGAGATATTGTTATGAACCTAATGCCACATTTCCTATATTGGGTTTGGGTACTTTTTCATAGACCAGAGTTTTAATTGATTAAAGAATCTTGCAGGTTGCAGCTAGCTTGTTTGTTGTTCATTTAATGGCTAAAGTAAGAGGCGGCAATACTGGGAGTTTGTCAGTTTCACTCATTGATAAGATCTCTATCTTGTCTCAAAAGGTTCAATTCTTTCTTTGTGGCTACCTTAGAATTTGGATATACCCTATTTCCAAAACTTCATAGAAAATAAGAAGCAAAGGAAGATTAATTGACTAGATCAAAATGAAGAATTAAACCTCTCCTGCTTGTTACTCCATCCGTCCCAAGCCAAAAGGAACTTGTTGACTTCCCAAAGATTGGTAAATGTTAAGACTTAAAGGGGTGTTACCTTTCCAAATATGCCCCTGATGTGACATGTAGTTGAAATATGAGAGTGTGAAAGTGATTGAAAAAGATAAGGGTGGGTGGGTTGAAATAGGAGAGAGTGTGTAAGTGATTGAAAAAATAGAAAAAAGTGATTGAAAGGATAGGAAAAGTGATTGAAAAAGTAGGGGTGTTATATTATTTTTAATGGGTTGGTTATGCCAAATAAAGAAGTGTGCCTTTTGGCTTGAAACACCCATTTTGGAAAGTGTGCCTTTTGGTTTGGGACGGGAGGAGCATTTTCTATCAAGTTTTTGAGAAGTGAAATGCATCAAGGGTCTAATGGAAGCAGCCTATCTGTTTTTATAGGGGTAAGGTTGCGTAAGGCGTACATCTTGACCCCCTAGACCCCAACTGACTTGGGATTGTACTGGGTTTGTTGCCGTTATGCTATCGTTGTGTTAGGCACATGCATGATTTTTAGTTTCTAGTTTTTTTCACCTCTATTCTTTATAGAATTTTTTCCTTTAGAAGCTGCTTCTACTTCATAATTTGTCCTTTGACTTGTTTACTTATATAGTTGTGCAAGTTGCCTGCCTTTTCTGAGCTGATGGCATATTATGGAGATCGCGGTTACAGGTACATATTTTACATTATCATCCTTTTTTAAGGAACATTATCATCATTTACTGCTGCAAAGAAGTTGCCATACGATACTGCTTACAGCCTTTTGTGTGCTACTTATTATCTCATGGCCTATTTATCAATGACATTAGAGGAAGCATACGTAGATAGTGAAACGCGACTTGTATTAGGTGTGTATGACTAAGTCTTGATACTTCCCTGTATTTCCAATAAAGGGGAACTGCTAGTAAGAACATTTGCACACCTATTTGTCAAATTAATGCGACTTATGCTGTAATCGTACACTTATGCATATACTCATATAGTCACATTTCTATCCATGCCCTTTATTAGTCAGATACTTCTATATTCATAAGTGCTTTGTAAATATCACCATTTTTGTATGCAGCATACAGTTTATAAAAAAGACTTGACCTCTTTTTTAATCCCTTTTAACCAGTGGAGGTGAAGAATTGCAAAATTTGATTGTCAATGATCTGTTCTATCATATACAAGGCGAGCTTGATGGTAGAGAAATAAGCCATAGACCATATAAAGAACTGTCACAGTATTTGCAAGGGTCTAAGTTTTTGCAAACCTATCGATGCAAAGGGCGTGATGGTTTTTTCCCACAAGACAATGACACCTTGTTTGACATTGACCATCTTGAGGCTGACATGGGGATAGATATGTGGAATTTTTCTGGCTGGGAGTCATCTAAAGAAATTGCTGAAGGTTTGCTGGTCTTGTTGCGTAAGATCAATTCCATGACACTGGTGGCTAGATCCAAACTTCTTGCTATAAAACCCTTGATAATCCTGCTCTCTATGTTTGATGATAAAGTAAGTTTCTGCTTCTTGATATTTTTCTGGACTTCTAGGCCTAAACAGTCAATGATTATGTTTTGGTCTCTTGGATGAGATAAAAGAAATGAGGAATCAAAGCTGTTTTTCTTATAATATTTACCAATTCTTGCAGTCAATTCAGTTTGGATCCACAAATGGTGGAAAGATTCCTGAGCAACCAATCCTGTCGGGCATCAACTGTACATGTGAATATCTGCAAGCTACCGTAGACATGCTAGCTTCGATTTCTGATGCCAGTAATGATATTTTTGATATCCTTGCAGCTCAAATACAGATGCTCTTCCACTTTGTCAGATCAATGAATGGAAGATTGTCTTTACCTACTTTCTTGCTGATACTGAAAACATCAGGGCATGGCCTCAAAGTATTAAGTTCTAGGCCATCAGTTACTAGTTTTACAACAACAAAAAAGGAACTGTTTATGTTGATTCTTTTTTCAGTCAAGTCCTGTTGCAACACTTTGAATTCCAGTTCTCTTATTGAACCTGATAACGAGTCAGGTAAAGCCTTAGCAGAGGCTGCGAATGTCTGTTTGGGACTGTTACCCATTCTTTGCAAGTATGCTGGAGTTGCTGATTATTGTACCATCTGTCTGACTACTATTGATGTAGTAGTTAAAGGTTTCTCGACACCTGCAACATGGGTCCCTATTATCAAGAACCATCTCCAAGTGCAACTTGTTGTCCATAAACTTGTAGATAAAAATTTCTGTGCAGATGTACACATTATATTGAAGTTCTTATTAACAATTGCATGTGTGAGAGAAGGAGCGGAGATGCTAATGAGTGTTGGGTTTTTCGCATATTTACGGGAGTTACTAGCTGACTTTCCTGATGGTGGACCTTTTTCAGTTGTTCAGAATGAGGGGGTTCTTTCAGGCACTTTTAAGGACAATGAAAAGCCTCAGTCCATATGGGGACTTAGTTTGGCAGTTGCAACAACTATTATTCACTCTCTGGGAGAAAGTTCAGTCAATGTTGTTGATTATGTGATGGCTTACCTGATTGTGGAGAAAGCAAATACAATTTTTAATTATCTTCGTGCTCCTGATTTTTCTTCTGATGATCCTGAGAAGAAACAAACTCTTGCCATCAAAAAACATACCCCATTGTACGCTCTTAGGGAGACAGAGAATATACTTGCTCTGATATGTGTTCTAGCCAGGTACCAAAATTCATGGATTAAAGTCATGAATGAAATGGAGTCAGAGTTACGGGAGAGATGTATCCATCTACTGGCTTTCATTAGCCGTGGAACACTTCACCATGGGGAATTATCTTCAAAGAGTGCCTCTTTCTTGTGTCACCCATCCCTTAGGGACGAGTTTGAATGGAAGAAGATGCCATCATTTATCAATAGCAGAAATGGTTGGTTTGCTCTATCTTCTCTTGATTGTGAGCTCAGCCGAGAAATTTCTTCAAGGACGATGACCAGTATCGTAGCCAAAGGTCAATCAAATGGAGCTGTTACTCTTGATTCTCAGACACATTTTTCTGACACCGTGGCTGTTCAAGTCTACCGGATCACATTTCTTATTCTTAAGTTCTTATGCATACAAGCTAAGGGGGCTGCTGAAAGGGCACAAGATGTAGGCTATGTTGATCTTGCCCATTTTCCAGAATTACCAATGCCTGATATCCTACATGGTTTGCAGGTGGTGAAGCTTGAAATATGCTTTTCTATTCTATTTAGGTCAAATTAGTGATGTTTATATGTTGTCACATTACGTTATTAATTACGTGTTGCAGAAGCAGGGGATATCTATCGTTGCTGAACTGTGCGAAGGCAACAAGTTGAAGCGTGTCAGCCCAGAGGAACAGGGTGTGTGCGTCTTGCTGGTACAGATAACAGTAATGGCGTTGTACCTGGAGTTTTGTGTGATCCAAATATGTGGAATGAGACCTGTCTTGGGACACATGGAAGACTTCTCCAAGGAAATCAACTTGCTGTTAAGAGGTACAACTGACTGATCCTACATGTTTTGTTCAATCACGTTGATATAGAAATCGCATCCTCTTTCCTTATTCTCTACTCCATGCATTGATTTGTCTATTCTTGATTTTGCAGCCGCGGAGGGGCATGCGTTTCTGAAGGAGCACATAAAGTCCTTAAAACAGATAGTGTCTTTTGTATATCCCAAATTGCTGCAAGGGGAAGACTTTCTGCAATGACTCTTTGTACATATATACTATAATGCGGGCGATGCAGTCCAACCCTTTTTGTGAAACATGACATTTACTAGAAGGATTACTGATAGTTATGTGAGGCTGGCTAATTAGTGCTATCATGTGAAGTTGTAATAGAAATACAACACTTGTCCCCTTTTTCTTTTCATTTGAGAAAAAATGCTTTGAAGTTTCTCTCATGACATTCTAATGTGGTAAGAATATAACACCAGTCCTGATTATATTATATTATTCCTTGAGAGTAGGGTGTAAGTGTATTTTTTTTTTTTTGTTTTAATGTATAAAAACAGGAAAACTGAACTATTTTTTTCATCTTTAGGGTGTATAATTTTTGCCGTCTTAAAGAAGCTATAGAATATTTTGGTAGTTTGAGCTTTAATTTTGTTAGGAGATCGGAGAATCATGTGGCCCACCTTGTGATGCGGAAAGCTGGTTTCTGAAATAAGGCTCCTATTTGATTTACGATGTTTGATTTAATAAGACTCTTATATGGTTTATGATGCTTGATTGAAATTATTTTTCAATCAATATAAATAAAATTTGATGTAGAACTCAAAAAAATTATTCGTATGTATTTAACAACTACATTAAAAGTTTTACAAAATAAGTGATAACAAGGTTTTTTTTATTTTATCAAATTATCAATTAAAATGTATAAATAAGGTAGAATTAATCTGACATGTAAAAGGTGACTAGGAGTTTTTCTTGGACCGAGACAGTATTGTTCATTAGGCCTAGAAATCTTTTAATTATGAAGTAAAAAGTTTATATTCATTGTAAAATCAAATTCATCAGAAACAAATGCCACCTTATTTCCTCTAGAAAAAAGAGAATGAATATAAACTTATATAGTAAGAAATAAATTTTAAAATGACCGAGAATATTCAAAAGTGTGCATGCATGACTGTTTGAATATTACCTTTTCCATTATAGGGCTTGCGCACCAAAAGTAAGATACTTTGTAGCATGTTGGGTCGGGTCATTTAGATGTGTGGCTTTTGCATTAAAAGTATGGGCTTGCGCACCAAAATTAAAGCCCTTCTCGTCTATAAATACTTATCCTCAGCTCGGCCTTAAAGGAGCAATCAGTATTTTCGTACTAAATCTCTCTTTACAAATTCTTTCCCTCCTAATTTCTAAACTCGACTTATCGTATTCGGCCACGTAGCTTAGACGAAGAAAATTAATACGGAGTACCACTTCCCGTTCCAAAAAAAATTTTCTTTTTTTCTTGTCCCATAAAATTTTTCTCATTTCTATTAAAAGATTACTTTTACCATTACATTATACATTTTTAATAATATATCTATCACATCAAGAGTATTTTTGAAAAGTCAATACAAAAATCTCTCCATTAATTTTTTTAAAAATCAAAATGAGAACATGACGGAAGAAAGTATAATCTTGTATGTTCAGAACGAATGTGCTAGATAATTCTTATCAAACATTCACGAATTGAAGTAGAGTGTTGAGAAAAGAAGAACACCAAAACATATTGGAGTGCCATATTATTATAATTATAGTTGCATCAGATTCAATTCATATAAATTTCATCTGATTCGTCCACCTAGCTAGTAACAGAAACTGAAAATCATAACCTTAAACTTATGTTGATTGTGCTAGAAATGAAATTAACAAGCAGTGATCTTTATTCCATCGTCAACAATTCACCACCATGGGATGATCATCATCATCATCAAAGCTAAGCCCTCTCGCCGCGGATTCGCCTGGCGAGCTGGACGTCTTTGGGCATGATGGTGACGCGCTTGGCGTGGATGGCGCAGAGGTTGGTGTCCTCAAAGAGGCCGACAAGGTACGCCTCGGCGGCCTCCTGAAGGGCCAACACGGCGTGACTCTGGAAGCGGAGGTCCGTCTTGAAGTCTTGGGCAACTTCCCGGACGAGCCTCTGGAAGGGGAGCTTCCTGATCAGAAGCTCTGTGCTCTTCTGGTACTTCCTTATCTCTCTCAGCGCCACCGTTCCCGGCCTGTACCTGTGCGGCTTCTTCACCCCTCCTGCATGCGGCGTCGTCTTCCGTGCAGCCTATTATATTTTTTTCATCAGATAATAAATGGGAACCCAAAAACACAGAACCATTATTAGTTTTGTCGTTAAGTTTAATTTCTTGATTGAAAGAAGAAGTAGAAGATGATGATGAAGATGATTTAGTTAATTAAAAATGGGCACTAGTCTAATAATTATGAATACTATGCATGCATATACGTACAATGGTAGCAAGTTGCTTCCTCGGAGCCTTTCCGCCGTGAGATTTACGTGCAGTTTGTTTGGTGCGTGCCATCTCTACCTAGCCGCCGCTGCAATTCAATTAGATAAAGCATCAAAACCCTAATTAATCATATGTAACGATGAAGTGAATAACAACAAACAACGTTAAATATAAACTCGATAGATCAACTATATATGCATGAATTCTATGATATTATATGCAAGATGATGAGAAACCTAAGGGATAGATTATAGAAAAAAACAAGAAGAGCCACCGACCTGGAGAGAAATCTGAAGATTAAGAAGAAGAAGAAGAAATTAAAGCTGTGGAATGAAGTTTGATTTTGAATTGTGAGGGATGGATGGTTGGGGCTTGCCAAATTTCTATATTTATAGAGGCAAAGGCGGTTAAGATGGGATGATCCAACAGTTGAGGGTGTGGCAATTTGTGTTTCTTTAGAAATCAAATGGACGGTCGGGATGTGTGCTTGGTTGGATTATCATATTTTAATACTCTTTTCCTATTGGTCCAAATATATTATTTTAATCTTACGATCCTATTAGGCCATTTCTCCATCTTTCTGTTTTTTTTTTAAATATTGGTTAATTATGTGAAATAATCCTAATTATCCTACATCTCTCTAAAAAAAATAATCTCACTTTTTTCTCCTATATTTTTATATGTTTAGAAGTTTTGGATCTTCGTTAAGAAGTTAACGAAACCTAGCTAACATGTTTCTTTAGAAATGTTTGTTTTACTTTAAATAATTAAAAAAGAGATAATTTGTAGTAAAGTCTCCTTTTTTTCAATTACATTATTAATTTTAATTTTGAAATTACAATTTTGAAAATAAAAGGTGAAATTATTAATTTTATTTTAGCAACACCCAAAGATTTAATTTATTTCATAAAATATTCACAAAATATGATATTATCTAATTAATGTGCTTTGTAACTTTTATTTAATTGTGGACTAAAGATCAATGTTGTTTGACTGCATAAATTAAATACTCCCTCCGTCCGGATTTTAAGTTCCCGATTTGACTTTTGCTTGACTCTAACAATGAAATGTCTAAAATACCCTTACAGATATCATCAATTCTCCATCCCTGCCCAGCCCACAGCCGCCCACCACCATGTTTGCACAACCCACCGCTGCCCACCACCATGTC
Source organism: Cuscuta campestris (assembly GCA_900332095.2). NCBI lineage: Eukaryota > Viridiplantae > Streptophyta > Magnoliopsida > Solanales > Convolvulaceae > Cuscuta > Cuscuta campestris. Next base: position 183,306 of record OOIL02002491.1, read on the forward strand.
TGCCCAACCCACCGCCGCCCACCACCATCTCTGCCCAACCCACCGCCGCCCACCGCCATCTCTGTCCAGCCCACCCCCGCCCCACGAGAAGAAAAAGATCTAGTATAGATCTATTGGATCTAGCTCCCACGATCATTGCCTGATTCACAATTTCAGCTAGCCCTACAGATCTAACACAGATCTAGAAGAAGAAGAAAAAATAGGGACAAAGGCGATATTTGAGGGAAGACGAAAGAAATAGAAGGAGGTTGAAGATGAGAAGAAGAAGAAAACGAAGGAGAAGGAGAAGGAGAAAGAGACAGAGAGAGAGAGATATGAAAAAAGAGAGGAAGAAACGAAGGAGAAGAAGTGAAGACTGAAGAACAAAACAAACCAGGAGAAAGAAAAAGAAGGGGAGGGGGAAGAGAGAGAAAGAATAAGAGAGAAGAAAATAAAAAAGATGGGGGAGGGAGTGGTTGAACCGTGTGAGAGAAATGAAAAGGGTAGGGGTGATTGAGTAGAAGAAATGGAGGAGAAGAAAAAAGGGTATTTTTGGAAGAGTGTTGATAAAAACGTAGACTCGGAACTTTATTTCCAGACGGAAAAAAGCATAGACTGGGAACTTAAAATCCGGACGGAGGGAGTATNATGAAAAAAGAGAGGAAGAAACGAAGGAGAAGAAGTGAAGACTGAAGAACAAAACAAACCAGGAGAAAGAAAAAGAAGGGGAGGGGGAAGAGAGAGAAAGAATAAGAGAGAAGAAAATAAAAAAGATGGGGGAGGGAGTGGTTGAACCGTGTGAGAGAAATGAAAAGGGTAGGGGTGATTGAGTAGAAGAAATGGAGGAGAAGAAAAAAGGGTATTTTTGGAAGAGTGTTGATAAAAACGTAGACTCGGAACTTTATTTCCAGACGGAAAAAAGCATAGACTGGGAACTTAAAATCCGGACGGAGGGAGTAGAAAACAACACAAATCCTCAAAAATGGATAGAGTACGTACCTATGTTAAAATCTGTCTAATAGAAGTCTCGTTTGACATTAGCGTTAGAGATTAGCGTTAGCATTTTGAATTTGCTATATTCTGATTTGCTATATTCAGGTTAAGGATTACAATGGCTTATGCCTTCATTTGTAGGAATTATAGCTACATTACTCAAACGTATACATGGGAAGTGACCAAGAGGGCAATTCAATCGGGACATGATTTCTCTCTGCCATTGACGCTAAGCGAAACAATCCTATCCCGTCCGCAATTAGACACAGTCAATTATGTAAATGACTGGACTAGCGGGCCGGCCCAAAGCTGGTGAGTTTTTCCCTGGTATTGTCGGGCCTCGAGTGAACTAAGGCGGACCCCATAGGGCTTTGACTCATGGATTAAGAGATATTGGACTGGGCCTAAACTACTGGCCGAATAGCCCATCAAGCATGTACTTTAGGTGCTGACTTGGTAGGGGATAAAATAATTAAGGATCCAATAATTAATTATTGTTGATGCTGACTCGGTACCAATCACCAATGGATTTGGTCCCACGCCAACCTAAACAACAAACGCATGTCCATTTCCTTTCCACCCTCGCAAATGTGTGCCAATTACGTTTGTGAATAATGTTAGGTAGTGTTTGGCATCTATCATTTCATTTCAATTCATGTATTTCAATTTCAAAATTTGAAATTTTGAATTTCAAATGACAAGGAGAGGTGCATGGATTTCAAATTAAGCTTGGTTTTGAATATAAAGAATTTGATTCAAATCCAAATTCAAAATGCTTAAGTTTCTCAAATATGGAATTTAAGCCAAATCCGGATTTTAAATCCAAATCCATGTTCCAAAACATCCATTAGTTAATTACTCCGTATTTAATTAATGGACTAAAGACAACTTTCATCCTTCAAAAAAAAAACTTTTTCCACTGGTTTAAATTCGTAAATAAAGGATAGTACGTCTGATAAGGAAGCAACAGCAATCCTACACTAAAACCCAAACAGGGGAGGCCGAGAAACAAGAAGAAGAAGACGAAGAATTAGTCGTAGTAGTAGTGAGTAATAATAGAGGCCGGCGGCGGCGACGGCGTGGGGATGGGTGGTCAATGCTCCAAACAAGTCGAACGGCGTAAATCTATTCACGCCCAGAAGAAATACTTGAAAGATCTCCAGCTCAAGGACGGGAATGATTTCCCCGGTTCCGATTACCGTCCGCCCGATCGCAAGAACTGGATGGCCGGCCTCGACCCGTCCAAGCTCCGGGTCAACCAGATCGTATGGCCGGGCACCCACGATTCCGCCACCAACAAGATCGGAATTCCCCTGATTTCTCGCCCCTTCGCCCAATGCCAATCCCTCTCAATCTACCGCCAGCTGGCAACCGGCGCCAGGGTTCTCGACATCCGGGTCCAGGAGGACCGGAGAGTGTGCCACGGCATCCTCACCACCTACGGCGTCGACGTCGTCATCAGCGACGTCAAGAAGTTCCTGTCCGAGACCCGATCCGAGATCATAATCCTGGAGATCCGGACGGAGTTCGGGCACGAAGACCCGCCCGATTTCGACAAGTACCTGGAGGAGCAGCTGGGGGAACACCTCATCCCACAGGACGACCGCCTCTTCGGGAAGACGATCGCGGAGGTACTCCCGAAGAGGGTGATCTGCGTTTGGAAGCCCAGGAAGAAAAGCGGTCACAAAGCAGGGCCGCCGGGAGGAGCGCTGTGGAGCTCCGGCTACCTGAAGGACAACTGGATCGACACGGACTTGCCGGAGAAGAAATTCGAGAGCAACATGAAGCATCTGAGCGAGCAGCCGGCGGTGGGGTCCCGGAAATACTTCTACAGGGTGGAGAACACGGTGACGCCTCAGGCGGACAACCCGGTGCTGTGTGTGAAACCGGTGACGAAGAGGATCCGGCCGTACGGGAGACTGTTCATCAAACGGTGCGTGTCGGAGGGGCACGCCGATAAGCTGCAGATATTGTCGACTGATTTCATCGACGATGACTTTGTGGACGCCTGCGTTGGCCTCACCAGCGCCAGGATCCAAGGCAATGTCGTCTCATGATTTCTTTTGGGATTTCTTTTGGGATTTGGATTATTATTGGTTAATTAATTTGTTATTGCTTTTGTACGTATGTGTTTATATAACAATAAAAGTGTTTATAACAATAAAACAATCAATAATAATGTTAGTGAAATTTGCACTAAATAGAACTAAAACATAATGACTTTTCTAATCTAAGATTTAAACTTTTTTATTCCCTAAATAAGACTTAATAATGCCTTAGCGGAAGGAATAATGCCCAGTAATGATGGACATTTACTTGAATAATGACTAGATAATAATGACCAAAGGTCCTACATTGAGAAATAAAAACATATGGTCCTATATTGGGAAAGTCATTATGTTTTAGTCCTATTTAGGTAAATTACTTAATGTTATTCTTGTATCCTATGCGGCTATGCGTTTGTACATGTAATATGTGAAATGTGCTGTTTTCTTACATTGCTTTGAGCGACAGTATAAAACTTAACAGATATAAATTCCACTAAATAACTCATATTCTAGTTTTGAAAGAGCAGATATAGAAGTTTGATTAATAGGAAACAAAGACAATTGAAATAAGTTGGGTTCGAGAAATGTTAAAATGTGTAGAGCATAGAAGGTAGTTGAGGTAGATTTGGATAAATTTAAGAAAAGTAATTGCGTCCATTTAGACAAAATTGAAATGTTTTATACTCGGTATATACATATAAAAAGTACGAGAAAGCTGGAATATTTTAAGAAAAGTAATTGCGTCCAATATCTTTCTTCTCACTTTCCTTTTTGGGCTGTCCCACTTCTTTCTTCTCATTTCCTAAAATGGAAATGAAATTAAAGCTAAACGACTCTTTTGCCTTCCAAGACAATACCCAATTACTCCCCCTTCCCCATTTTCTTCGACAAAGCAGCGAGAGCCTGCGAAAGAAGAGTCACCGACGAAGGTCTTAACACAACGTCGGGGCTCTGGTTTCTGATCGGCGTGCAACGTAAAGCAGAGGCGGCGAAGGAGCGATGAACAACGACGACTTGTGGCTATCGTCGGCAACATGATGGCGACTCAGAGGTGACCTGACGGCGATCAATGGCAGAACCAACCCAGATCTGAAAAAAATGACGATCCAAACTGATGGCGACTTAGTGTTCACCAGATCCAGATATATCGGTAGAGCCTCAAGTTATCTTCTCTCTCGCACATCGGCGTCGCCTTCTACAAGGAGGGTCACTGACAATGTTTTAAACTCCGGTTCTCTCTCACCTTCAAGAACACGTCCGATATACCAAATCCAATTGATTGTTCGTTGCTCTTCAATTTTCTATATTTGAATTTTATTTCTTCAATTTTTTTAGATCTGAAATTTAGATTTTGATGTTTTTTTAATAAGCTAAGGTTAAAGAAGAAGAAGGGGGTTAAGAATAAAGGGGATATGGCCTGTGAAAAAAAAGAAAAATTAGAAGGGGAGAGCAAAGTGAAGCAGGAGAAGAGGGGAGGTGGGGTGGGTTCAGATGGAAGAAGAAGAAGAAAACTACTCCATAAAAGATACGGTGGGGAGAAGGAGAAAAAATGAAGGGTGAAACTGGAAAGTCAAACACTTTTTCATTCCACATTAAAAACCGTGCCAAGTCAAAACGAGAGGTTTCAACTTGGAAGGAGGGTGTATTTGAAATGTTTGGCGTACGTTTGGGTATATTCCAAACTTTACTCATTAGAATGAAAGGGATTTCAAACTTTACTTAGAAATAAACAAAGTGAAATTTTCACAAAGTACATGTGAATCTAACTTTCTTAGTAATTAATTAAACTTCTAGTAATGGCCTACCACTTTTTAGATAAATAAAATGTTCAAAAAAGTCTGTTTGATGCTAATTGATGGTAGAGTATGAAACTAATTTCATTAGGTTCACAATATGAAAGCTTAATGCGGTTGCTTCTACTGTGGTAAAGTACTTGACCAAAACCTTACAAAATGAAACTCTCTCTCGTTTATAGCTTCTTCATCAGATTAGATCGATCAGATGAAGCCATCGAAGGGGCGGCCTAAGGGGTTGGCGCCAGAGAAGTGGTGGCGTTGAGAAGCTGGTGAGGCGGCGGCGGGAGAGGGCATTGGTAGCATTTGGTGAAGAGTCCAAAGGTGTCAATCTGGTGTATGAAGTTGAGCACGCTTGCCCACCCGCCGAACCCGAACCCTACAATCGCCACCCACGCCACCACAAAGATGTTTATCGTATACGCCCCCGCCCATCTCCCCAACCACTTTGGCGGCTGCTCCACCGCATTCTGCATATCCCGACCATGCATCATTCCAAAACAAGCAATATTAAAAAGAAAAAAGATTATAGGGTGCTATTTAAGTAAATTCCCTTAAAATATTACCTCGCGGGCCAAAGGTGACCAGAAGGTGAACATGTGGGCGAGAGAGGGGATGATGTAGACAGTGAAGCTAACCAGAAGGGACCCGACGGTTGAGTTGATGGGGCCAAAGAAAGGGAAGACGAGGGCAAGAAACCAGATGGGGACGACCACCGGTAATCTAGAGAGGGCCCTCTTCCAGAGGCTGCAATGGGAGCCGTGGATGCCGACAGCCTTCTCCCAAACGATGTAGAGAGGGGTTGACGCGAATCCGAAGGTGATGAACTGGTGGATGAGCATGAGGATGACGGCGATGTCACGGAAGGGGGTTCTGGGGAGGAGGGAGAAGGCGTTGGAGTGGTCCAGAAGCAAGTCTCCGAATGCCCAGTAGACTGCGGCTGCAGATGGCAGTGTCAGTGTCAAGACGTACAACGTTGCCCACGCGTAGATAGCTTTGAACTTCTGCGGCTTCCACATTGCGTCCATTATCTCCCTATCAGTTATATACATACGGATGGAAAAGGAAACTTAACATGGGAGAGATTAATGCAGGCACATATATATGTGGTGTATAGGGGGCTTAGCTTACACGGTAACGGCATGTCCTCCAAAGGTGTAAAGAATGTTGGTTGCTCCTGTGAAGTATAGAACCACTTTGGTTGGCCCTGAGTGCTTCACTCCTTCCACCTGTCAAAACATATATAAATCTACGTTTAAGTTTGTAATGTATGTTTTTCTCATTTGACTTTTCACGGTCTCTAATGTTAATATGCATGGACACGTACGGGGCCATGGAGGAGGGAAGCGATGGCGAGGTACCAAGCAGTGTAAGTGGTCATCAAGAGGCCAAGAAAAGACCAAATCCGATAGTTGCGGAAGGAAGGGATGAACACTGTGGTGGCACAGCACGCTCCAAATATGTACGTCCAACTCCTCTTCTCTACCTTGTCGTTTATGTAATATATGTTGCTGCGCATCCACATCCATGAATGCCATCCAATTTCAAATTATGTTCCATTTTACCCATTATTATTACATTTATTTTTTTAAATGAATCATAGTCAAATTTATAAACTTTTACCACAAATTTCTGGATCGATCATTAAAAAAAGAAAATTGGAATGGACTCAAAAATGAAAGAGGGAAACTCGTACGGAGTATGTAGTACGTACCTAGCACAGGCGATGAGCTGAATAACAGATCCAAAGAGAAGAAATGTGCAGTTAAAGGCCAACCCCACGTTTCTCCAATGCTTTCCCAGCAGCCCATCCAACACTTCAAACCACTATACATGCATATAAAAATACACCCTATTTAATGCAGTTTCAATTAAATTCAACAAAGTTTTCCTCACATTAGAATCTCATACATGAATGATTGAGAGTCGCTACATTACCCCGTTCAAAAAATTGACGTACGATTTCTACCCTTCCTAAACTTCTGGTAAACCCCTCACCCCGCCTAGACCCGAACACCCCCACCTCCTTCAATTACCTCTCCCAAGTTTATTTGATTTTGGAGTCAAAATTTTGAACCCAAAATCAAATAAACTTGGGGGTGCAATTGAAGGAGGTTAATGGTGTGTTTGGTTCGGAGTGGGATGAGGGTTTACCCGGGATAAAAATCGTCAAATTTACGAAAAGGACACCATAGCAGTCTCAGGTTATCCCATGACATTAGGTTCCAATATCATGGAACCCGCTATATAATATACTCCCTCCGTCCCATAAAGTGTTACCCATTTTGACTAAAGTTGAAATTCAGGGAGAGATAATTTTGTGTTGACTTTCCAAAAATACCCTTGATGTGATGGGTAAAAGTAGGATGTGATTTGTAGATTATTAGGAAAAAGGTATGATGTGATAGGTAGGGTTTGAAAAAGTAAGGGGTAAAAGTGGTTTTTTAATAGAAATGGGTAAGGGATTATGAGACGCAATTTTTTTGAAACGTGTAAATCTTTTTGGGACGGAGGGAGTATGAAATATTTGCATTAAATTAAATAGCACTAAAACTTAAGTCATTTTTCTAAATAACATTTAAGCTGTTTTATTTCCTAAATAGCACTTAATAATGTCCGAAAGAAGAAATAATGTCGAACATTTACTTGAATAATGACTAATAAATAATGACTAAAAGTACTACATTGAGAAAAAACACATATGATATTATTTAGGGAAAATCATTATTTTTAGTGCTATTTAAGTAAATTTCTCATAATGTATACCTGAATGACATGATGACGGAAATGAAGTTTTTGGCGTTCTTTCCTAGAGCGAAACTCGACATAGAGTGCAGTAATGAGGTAGGCGGTCCATGTCCCCAATAGGGCGTAGAAGAGCTGGAAGGCGATGCCGGACGTCATCCCCAACTGGGAAAAGGAGTAGGGCAATGTGAGCAGCACTTGAGCCACCTGATTCGAAGCGCAGCTGAACCAAGCATCATATGCCGACCCGCCTTGCCATACTAGTTTTGATATCTTCGCACCCAGCTCACCACCGTGCTCCTCTTCCTCTTCCTCTTCCCGGTTGGTATTACTCTTGTTGGTCATCTGTACATAGTTTCCGGCTATTACACTCTCCACCCCATTCTCATCTTCAATATTAGCTGTTGTTGTTCTTGTTGTTGATAATGATTCCCTGTTGATTATAACTTCCATGGATATATGTAAGGAAGATGATCCCTCAAGCTAAGAGTGATCAAGATTAACGACCTTTGTTTTATTTATGGATACATGCATACACAGCTAATAACTAGCTAGCTAGCTCGATTCTAATGAAATAAGAAAACTGCTTCTTATTCTACCTGAATTGAAGCACCAGCTTCCTCTCTCTCTCTCTCTCTCTCTCTCTCTCTCTCTATGCCATGCGACTTAATCCTATATTACGGCGTACTGTGCACTCATTGATCTTCAACCTTAGCTTGCGTCCTCTGCAAGCCTTTCTTCTTCTTTTTTAGTGCTTTGCCACTAAGGGAACGACCGGCGTGTCATTCTCTATGATTCTCCAAATTTTTTGTCCCCCTTTAATCTCATGGGCATAAGCTATGACAAGTAAAAAAATTAAATGTCACACGTTGACGTGACATATTTCAACAAATAATAAGATAATACAGGGGAGTGAAGTAATATGTGATTATGTGTTACGGAGTATTTATTACTCCCTCCGTCCTATAATGATTTTTCCAGAGCACTATTCCAACTTCACGGGAATTTATATTTATTTGTCTTTTTTCATGGCCTATATGATAAAATAAAATATTCTTGTCACCACTTGTTTTGTTGAACTTTTGGTGTAATTTTTAAATATGTATGTTTTATTTTTTATTTCTATACCAATATTTAAATAAAATAGATTGAAAAAACTTGGGATTTTTCTTCGTTTTGCGAACCGGGAAGATCATTATAGGACGGAGGGAGTATATTTTTCAAAAATGTTTTGGCCAAAAAAGAAAGGCCTGGCCGCTTGGGAAGCAATTAGGGAGAAATACGAAAATAGCACTTTAATAGCCTTAAAATACTCAAAATAGCAGTGCTATTAGTTTTTGGGATGAATTCCCGTTTTTGTCCTTAAATAAACTCCCAAAATTAGAATTATACTGCAATGTATACTCTTCACTGCCACATTATAAATAAGTATGAAATTCTCTACTATTCACTGCCACAATATGTTTGAGATTGAATTTAGTGACCTAACACATACAACACTGCCAAAAAAAGAGCAGAATTCATTTTAAGCCGTGACCTTTTATTTTTTATGGTAATTATACACTGCAATATATATTCTCTACACTGCCACAATATGTACTTCCAAAAATTCAATGTCTGAAATACACTGCCACAATATATACACTGCCAAAAATTCAATGTCTGAAATACACTGCCACAATATATACACTGTCACAATATATATATCTACACTGCCACAAAACACAATAATTAAAACTAAAAATACAGCAATAAAAGGATGCAAGACAAAATTTTAACATTTAATCTTCACACTGCCCACACCATAACATCTAATCTTCACACTGCCAAAATCACAATGCCTTTCAAAAGACCTAATTTTTCAAAAGGGACAAATACTTGGTATTTCAAAATTGATTTCACAACATACACCTAATCTTCAATACGAAGAAAACACAATAATTAGTACTAAAAATACAGGGAAATCCGAATAAAAGGATGAAGGAATGAAAATTAAAAATTGAAGGAGAAGAGAAAATGATTAGCGACATCAAAGATTAGCATGGGAGAGAACCTGATGATTGCCGCTGCTGATCGACCAAGGAATCGTGGGCGAAGGACTGAGGACGCATCATCGCCGGCGAACGGAAGGAGAGACCGTGGAGTTCAATAGCGTGCGTGAGAACGGAAGGAGAGATTGGAGTTGAATGCCGTAATTTTTAATGAAAAAAAAAAGAAAAAGGGGTAAAGGGTATGATAGGAAAGGATTGACACCATAAATTGCTAAATTTGTTAAAAATAATGAGTAGTGCTAAATGCGTAATTTAGGGTGAGTTAGAGTGCTATGTAGGGTGATTTCTTAAGCAATTATTACTCGAATGAGAAAATTAAATTAAAGTAGACCGCATGATTGTAGCCAAAGCGAGCGTGATTGCTTTATTTATTACTCCGTGTTGCATCCTCCCTGCCAATTACGGAGTAGTTATAACATGCTTGGTTGAAAATAACATTTTTTTATTAGGTTTAATTTTTTATATAAAATTTTAATTGTGCTGATTAATTTTGAAAATGCTAACGCTCAATGTTGCTCGTAGATAACTTTTTTTAAAAACATTAACGTTAATCTCTACCGCTGTTCCCGGACAGACCCAACATTTGACATATACTTGAATAAAAATTATGTAGGGTAGTATATCAAATAGATAAACAATATTTTAAAATATTTAATCAAATAAATTTGATAAAAAATTATATAAATATCAAATATCAATTTTATTAAATTAGTGACCTAACGAAAAGTTTCATAACAAAGTCTAGTGGGGTAAACTCCCGCTCAGGTCTAAAAACCAACACATTTCTAGCTAACAAATGAGCAACATTATTAAGTTAGAGGTGAACAAAAGACATTGTAGCCATAGTAAACGAGGCCTAAAACATCAAACGATTTTTGATCAACGAACTCAGATATGACAACCAAAAAGAGCAATCTCCTTGTTGAAAGGCCAGCACAACCTCCAAGCAACCCAACCGGTTGGACTGTGACCTGGACATAAATTCGGTCCGGTTCAATGGGTAAACTTGTTTTGTGATGGACCCGCTCAAACTCGTTAGACCCGGAGAACCATGTGACCCAGATCAATCTAGCCGGTTCACGAATTTGAGCGAAAACTATATTTTTTAATTGGAATGTCACAATGGCACCATACACTCTCGACTGAATAATGTCAATTCAAACATGTCAAAGTGTGATGTTGAGGGCACAATTAAACTAGTGCCAACTTTGTCCTTCGCACGAGTTTGTATACATTCTAATTTTTTTACATTCTAGAAATATAATTTTATATATATATATATATATATATATAGACACACACACACACATATATAACATTTAAAAACACGATATATTCTAAAATGGTGAAATATATATTTATAAAATTCTTAGAAAATAAAAAAGTTTTATACAAATATCTTAAAAGATTTATAATAAAATCTAAATTGACTAATGAAATGCATCCACCTCAATAATGGGTGCACATGTAGATGCACATATGGTATGTCATATGTCAACACCACAAGAAATGAACTTAACTTTTGAGGCAGATTGATTATAAAAATTTTACCAGCCCCATATTCTATTTGTTTATTTTTTGTTTTTTTGTAATCAAAATTGACAAAAAAAAATCTTTAAATAAATAAACTTATTTTCGATGTAATACAAAAATAATCTTAGTACATTTATATTGTAAGTAATTTCTTTTCAATTTTTTCTATCTAATTAATATTCTTTACGTCCCTATAATCATTTCTTTAAATTTTATAAAATCCAAATAAAAAAAATTTAAGTTGGAAGAAGTATATATGATTTAAATTTTATTTAATTATAAGCATTGAAAATTCAAAATTGGATCAAACTAGCTGGGAAGAATCCGCAAAAGCAAAGAGAGTTACTAGTCGGATCCCCTTCTTCTCTCTTTCAGTCTCACAGTCGAAGTCTTCCACAAAATGGGTCGCCTCCTCGCCGTCAATTCTCTATCCCTTCTCCTCCTCCTCCTCACTACTTCCTCTCTTCTTTACGGCAGTAATAATCATTGCAACTTTGCTTAATGCTTACATTATTTCTCTTTATTTATGAGTTTTTTTATCTTTTTACACTTTCATTGAAATTTTAGTCATTCAATTTCTCAACGAACCCCCCAAAAAAAAAAAAAATTGCAGGAGTGCAGCCGACGACGTTCAAGATAGTGAACAAGTGCCGGCATACAGTATGGCCCGGAGTTTTGACCGGAGCTAACCGGCCAATCCTTTACCCGACGGGATTCAAGCTCAAGAGTGGCCAATCCAAGACTCTTTCTGTGCCCGCCTCTTGGTCGGGTCGGGTATGGGGCCGGACATACTGCTCCAGGGATTCCGCCGGAAAATTCACATGTGCCACCGGCGACTGCGGATCCGGGAAGATAGCCTGCGCGGGAGGCGGGGCTATACCCCCAGCCACCTTGGCGGAGTTCACCCTCAACGGCGACCAGGGGCTGGACTTCTACGACGTCAGCCTCGTGGACGGGTACAACCTGCCGATGCTGATTGTGGCGAAGGGCGGCAAGAGCGGGGGCTGCGCCGCCACCGGTTGCTTGGTGGACTTGAATCGGGCCTGCCCGGCGGCCCTGAGGGTGGCGCGTGGGAAAGGGAGGGGCAGTGAGTGCGTGGCTTGCAAAAGCGCGTGCTTGGCATTCAACGACCCTGTATACTGCTGCAGTGAAGCCTACGCGACGCCGGACACTTGTCACCCGTCCGCCTACTCCCTCTACTTCAAGCACGCCTGCCCCCGATCTTACAGTTATGCCTACGATGACAAGACTAGCACCTTCACCTGCTCCGGCGCTGATTACTTGATCATGTTCTGTCCGCCCCCTTATACCAGGTGATGAACTTATTTACTTGTCCAAAAAGCCTGTTCTTTTTCCTTAATCTTTGTGGTTTGGTGTTGAACATGAAAATCTTGCTAGAATTGACAGAAACAAACTTCTCCAATGCCACATTTGGCTTAAGAGAGCAAGCCATTCATTGACTTAGATGTGTACAAGTTGCCCTTTTAATTTGTTTCTTATAGATTAAATGGCTTGTAGCTAGAAGCAAGATTTAAGATACATAATGGCTATATCTTCCCCGTAGTTTGAACTATGATAGTGCACTTATAGATTAAATGGCTTGTAGCTAGAAGCAAGATTTAAGATACATAATGTAGTTGATGTGGGAATGGTGTTTGCAGCCTGAAAGTTCTCACGGCGCAGAGGCAGGCTGCGGACTTGCCACTAGTCAACAAAACTATGTTGTACCTCGGAAGGCATCATGGGAGTGGTATGCCTTAATTAATGGCGCGGCTCGCTTGTTTCGTGCAGCATTTCACATTCAATTGTGTGCCTAACCTTGGGTTGGTCCTTCAGGTTGATGTTTAGAACAGCAGGCGTAGGCAACATTTGCGCAGACCAATTTTGGTTTGGTGTTTAGGTCTATGATTTGGTTTGTTAGTTATATTGTAGACCACTAAATTACTCACTACTGTTCTTTACATTCTGATTTTTTTGCAATGATCATTTTCTTCTCTATTACACTCCCTAATAGAGTTATGAAAGACTTTGGGTTCGAACAACATAACTATGGCTCTCTCCAACGAGGTTACATGATTGAATCCTAGTAAGGCACATAAAATATATATACGGGCAGATATTACACTGGTAATGGTGCTCAAAAAATTTATTTGCATTGCAATATCAATTCAATGAAACAATTTAATGAACGAATACATATTGGGTCTGGCGCTCTAGCGCCAGAGGGAAAAAAAAGAGTCACGCTTGGTGAACACCAAAGTTGCAGTACCTTACTTTTGATCGCAATGTCTTCATAGATATGAAACATTGTTTTGTTTCGGTGATTTCTATGAGCGCATTGGGTCAAATGTGGGTGTAACTTAGGGTTCAGCAAGGTTTTTTCAATAAATATCCATGAACACAAGACTTGCAAGAATGAGAATTTAGAAAACCTCTTCTTCTTTTTCTTTAAGACAATGATGAAGAAGAGGCAATCATCTTCTTGGATCTCCTGGACGCATATATCTTGGAATACAAGCTCCTGGTTCGAATGGAAAGAAGGACGTCGAGTCCGAACCCAACAGCACACGCTACGGCCATCACTATGAACACCAGCCTGTAGCAGTGTGCGCCGATACAGGTGTTGCCGCCACCGGCCGTCTGGGTGGCCTCCGCGTCGTACAGCAGTCCGGCCAGCAGACCGGAGAAGAGGAAGGAGCCCAGGGGGAGGTTGAGGATGAGAACGTTGTATATTAGGCCGTAGTACTTGAGGCCGAAGAGTTCGGAGGCAGTGGGGACTGTGACGGCGAGACGGACGCCGTAGCAGATTCCAACGACGATGGAGCCGATGTAGAGTGAGCCCGGCAGTGCCATCGCGAGGGTGATGTATCCTACTGCCATTAGAACCTGAGAAGCTGCGTTCCACACTGGTCTTGGGGTTCCACCTCTTCTGCACATTCATTGAATTACACAGTTTGCTATCACATTCATTAATTATTTGATAGGTCGAATTACCCCCTCCCAACCTACCATCTAAATCCATTCATTTAACAGTAAAAAAAAAAGAAGGAGATTGCGTAAGATTTGCGTAAAAGAGACGGGAAAAAGGGGGGAGACTTGTTAGTTCTTCTTACTTACTTGATGAAGTATTCGGAAAGGGAGCCGGAGAGGATGCGGCCAAAGAAGCCCCAAATACTGGTGAGCGACACGAAGATGGAGACGTCTGCGTAACCCAGTGCCAACCCCATCTGCCCCATGTTATTCATCACTGCCAGCCCCGTCCCCACCCCGCACAGAAACGACACGAACAGCACCCAGAACTCCACCGTTTTCACCGCCTCCACTATCGTGTGGTCCTCCCNAACGGCTCCGCCGCGGCGGCGCTAGCTTCCACGTCCCGGGCGCCTTTCGAATCCCCTCCCGTTGTCGTCCAGGTTTTAATTTTCAGCCGAATTGGGATTCCCAGAGGAGAAGCCAGGAGAACCATCAGCACGGCCGCGAAGATCCGTGAGAACACGCGCCCGTGGGGCGCTGTCACGTCGAACGCCAGAAGGTAAACCGCGATTACCACGGCGACTGCGTTCACCACCCCGAAGTATTTCGCCTCGTCCCGCTCTTCTTCCGCCGTCTCCGACGGCGCCACCTCGCGGAGGCAGAAGATCGCCGCGGTGCAGACCACGAAGGGTACTGTGGCGAGCATGAGCAGGAACTTCGCCGGGTCGTCGGCGAACAGGGCGGAGCAGAGGTCGGTGAAGATGGCGGTGCTCAATCCGACGTAGCCTTTGAGGATTCCGGAGACGGGGCCTCTGTTCTTCCTGAAATTGCGGATGCAGGTGACGAGGACGGCGGTGTTCATCCAGGTGGTGCTGTTGCCGCCCATACAGAGGAAGATGCACATGGCCCAGTAGGGGAGAGGCTGGATGCGGCCGCTGACGACGAGCCACTGGACGCCGTAGCCCACGAATCCTTCGACGGAGCCGATGAGGAGGATGGCGGGGGTGGGGAGTCGGTCGGAAGCGATGCCGGCGAGGAGACCGAAGGCTTTTCCGACATCCTTAGCGACGGAGAGGTTGTTGAGCTGGAGCTGAGTGAGGGCCATGAGGTTCTTGAGGGCGTCGGAGTAGTTGGAGAAGGTGTAGTTGTTGCCGGAGATGGCTTGGACCCAGACGGCGGTGACAAAGCCAATCCATTTAGTGGCCGGCGAATTGGAAGAGACTAGGAACCCCATTATGACGTTTGGTTTATGGTGAGAAAGATAAATGGGCCTTAGATATGTACATATAAGAGCACGGGCAATGGCAAGGCAAAAAATGGAATGCCACACGTTGACGTGGAACATTCCAACTAATAGAAAACAGTCCAGTCATCGTGTGGCAAGAGCATGGAGTGGCATGCATTGCAGTGGCAAGTCACTATCTTTGTCACTTTTTTACATTTTTATGTATATAATTATTAATATTTTTTTTATTTAATATTTTTATAAAAATAGTACTCCCTCCATCCCCCTAAGATGTTCTCATTTTGACTTTTGGTGGTTTTTAAGGAGAGTTGAAAAAAGGTGAAATTTTACCATAATACCCTTAATGAAAAAAGGGTGGAGTGTATTAAATGAGGTGGGTGAGGTGTAATAAATAAAGTAAGTAGGGGTAGTTGTGGTATTTTAATTGTTAAAAAATGAAATGAAAATATCTATTGTGGACAAAGAAAAAGGGCTATTGGGAAGATCTATGGGGGACGGAGGGAGTACTATTTTGTTTATACTCTCTCTATTCCCAAAAATGTCGTAGTTACTATTTTAGATTTTGTGTGCTTCCCTTTTTCACGGTATATTTAATAAAATAAATTATTCTTATCGCTACTTATTTTGTAAAATTTTTGAAATGGTGAAAAGTTAAATTAAAAAAATTATTATTTTTGTTGAGTGGCAAGTGATAGGAGTGGCATGTCCTACAATGACAAGTCATTATTTTTTTTATTTTTTAATTTTTTTATGTATATTAACTAATAAAAATTATTTTTATCATCTCTTTTAACATACAAATACTATGTATTTCTATTACCTTCATAGAAAAAGCTTTTTTTATATAATAAAAATAGAAATTGAAACTAAAAATAATAATACGTAGTATTTCATAGTGGATAAATCCACCAACACCTTCATCCGTACCCCCTTGCAAATTTCTTTCTTAAGTTAAAAAAAAAGAAATAGGAAAAAACAAAAGAAAAACTAGCCTTGCCATGCCTCGACACTCGGAAGTGAGTCGCAAGGAGAGTCAAAACAAAAATGACATGCGAGGAAAACAAGTTTGGTGCTGATGTGGCAGTGCGTGGAGGCTATTTGCCTCGCCACTGCCACTGCTCTAAGAGTGCTCTCACAAAGCCACTCCGTAATTTATTTGGACTATAACCCAAAACAATAATAATCTCCTCTCGATCATACTCATACCATTGCGATATACACTCCCCCACACGTTTCAAATTCCTCACCACTCCAAGTTGGAAACGACTAAGGAGGAGTCTATAAAACTTTGACCGTTGACATATTTTACTTTACATGAACCAATTTGCTATATTCATTCCCAATTTAACTTTACTCTTGATCATATACCGAATAGAATAACATTTATAAAGGATTCTTAATGATAGTAGTTCTTCATATTTGCGGGGTAGTTTTTTATTTTAAGATGATTATCCAAAATAAGGAGGTGCATTGTTTTACATGGAAATCCATTTTGAATTAATCATTTTATTATCTTTTGAAATAATTATTATTACATTTTTTATCTAATAAAAAAAATGTGTGATATATAACTTCTTTTCTTCTAAGTAAATTTTAACTAATTATTTTTCTAAATTGGTTATTAAATCATGTCTAAGTTATGTGAGGACCATTAATTTGAAACTAAATGATCGAAAAACAAATGATGGATGAAGATGTGTTGGACGATGGGAGAGGCATAGCGCGGGTCGTTGTCGAGGAAGATGAAACAAAGTACGATAGGTACGGTGGGTGGCCCATGTCGGATGGTGGTGGGATTTTACAGCCTGGAAATTCCACGTAAAAATTGCAATTTGTGTGTTCTAATTGTTCGTAAAACTTGTGCCGTGAAGTAGCTAGAGAGGATGTCAAATACATTTCTACTTACTTTTTGACAAAGCTCTCTTCGATTCTCCCCTCTCAAGGTATTATTCATCGAATTAATACATGTTTGAGATACACCTGAGATACACCTTAGGAGAATGGAGTTGTAAAAACAACACAAAACATTTGCTTCAACATAATGCAAAATTTTTTGGGAGAGTAACCATTCACGGCCACTTACCTTATCAAGAGGTCTATGTGACTACAACCAAGTTAGGAATATACTAAAAAATACTCCCTCTGTCCCTCATAGATCTTCCCATTAGCCCTTTTTATTTGTCCCACATAGATTTTCTCATTACCTTTTTTAACCTTTAAAATACCACAACTATCCCCACTTACTTTATTTATTACACCTTTTCCACCTTATTTAATACACCCCACCCATTTTCATTAAGGGTATTTTGGTAAACTTTCACCTTTTTTTAACTCTTTTTAAAAACCACCAAAAATCAAAACGAGAAGATCTTAGGAGGACGGAGGGAGTATATCTCAAAAAAATATATTGATATTTTAATGGTTCATACTGTCACAAAATATTAGTTCACTTAAAAAAATTTACACCTCTATTTTTGTCAAAGTAAACCATTTCACTAGCGTAAAATGTTGGTGCATATCTTAAGGGTACAAAATTAAACAAAAGTTTTGTTGATGTATAAATAGCTAAATCCATGTGATTTCCAACCCCACTTAAAACAAGGAAGACACAAGATAAGTAATCAACCCATGATCTGGAGATGGATAAGAAACGAGGTGATGATAAGATACACACACAATATTTACGCACATTTTTTCAAATTTTGGTATGTGGATGGAACATATCAAGTCAGTGAAGCCATCCACGGTCTTAAATCACAAAATGATTGAAATACGTGTCCAGCTACCACATTAACTTCGCCCTTATCCTTACTAGGAGAGTAAGGAGTGTTTTACTACGGAGTATCTTGTAAAACAAAATAATCATATATGGTCTCTTGTTCTTTATATACAGACGGAGTAACTTTCATTTAGTCTTTAAATATATATAAATTTAAATTTTTTATTAAAAAAATTTATCTAAATAGAACTAAAACATAATAACTTTTTTAATATATGACCATTAATCATTATCTATTTTTAAGACATGTCTTTTTTGAAACATGAAGGGTTTTTTAAGGACTAGCTAGAGTGAGGAGTACATAGGTGCTCTAATTAATCACATTCTAATTAATCAAGAAAGAGCGGACAACGCTGGTGAGCGTTGCGCAATTGACAAAGGTAGGAAGAGTCAAAGAGGTAGACCAAGGTTTGATTTGTAACAACTGTTTAAGGAGACAACTCTATTAAACATATGATATCTGCAAGTACCAGGTGCAATCTTTATGCTCTGCCACCATTTTGTGATTAAAGTATAATTTATCTCTTTTAAGTGATCATCCGCCAGATCTGAGGGTGGTCTCGTAGATGGGGCTCATCTTTTTTTAGAAAGAGGTGACAACTAAAAAGACACTCCTTAGCAAAGAGTATTATTTCTCAAATTCACAATTTTGTCAATCACAAGGTTTTGTACGTATTGTGTATTTTGGTTTTTGTTGTTATTGTTGAATGTGAATGTGCTTAATTGTTTAAAAAAACTTAAGGGACTGTTTTATGTTTTCGAAACAACATTATTTAATTTGGATACGTACCTGTAATTAAATTTTATTAAATGTTCAAATTCTTTGTAATTTGTGATAGAGATCACCCCCACGACGTATACTTAACCTGCCCATACTTGGTACCAATGAAAGGAGCAGGGGTGCCAGGTCGGGTACACTTAAGTAGGCTAATCGAGACCTAAAGAGAATGTGAGAGGTTAAGATAAAAAAAAATGAAAGCATAATGGAGACTGTAATGTACTCCCTCCGTCCTATATTCATCTTCCCACTTCCCTTTTTTTCCCGTCCTAAAATCATCTTCCCACTTAAAAAAAGAGAGTGTGAATGACTATTATACCCTCCTTATCTTTACTAGCTTTCCCACCCACCACAAATTTTATTCTCTTCCCTCTCGTCTCTTCCTAGTCCTCTCTCCATTTTTCCTCTCTCCACCATCATCTTTCTTCATCTTCCTCCTAATTTCTCCCTCTCTCTCCTTAGTCATCTTTCTCCGCCCTAGTCATCTTTCTCCACTTCCTACGCTCCCGTCGTCGTCCCGCCGCTGCCCCGCCGCCGGAAGGCAGAGGATGCGAGTATGGAAGGGTTTTCGTCTACGATCTGCCGCCGATGTTTAACCCGGATTTGATTCCAAGGAACTTGACGGATTTGGATCCGTAGAATTGGCAGAGCGGGCAACATCAACTATGGATTGGGGAAGAGGACCCGGGCTTAACATCGCCCAGATCTTGCCGATGAATGAATGTCGCAACGGC
This sequence comes from Cuscuta campestris, assembly GCA_900332095.2. Lineage (NCBI taxonomy): Eukaryota > Viridiplantae > Streptophyta > Magnoliopsida > Solanales > Convolvulaceae > Cuscuta > Cuscuta campestris. The sequence continues at coordinate 202,958 of OOIL02002491.1, forward strand.
GTGGTCAGATCTTGCCGATGGATTGTGGGTGGACGGTCTGGAAAAGGAGCTCTCATTTCAATTCCACAATTTATTAAAGATTTTTTTTTCTTCTAGGATGCGATTTTTGTTTTTGTTAGCAGTCCATTTTTGAAAAAAAGTTGCGTGAGTGTTTGTTTTAAGATCTGCAATGTTTGGTGAACTGGAAGAGTACTTTAGGGGCATTTTGGGAAAGTCAATGCATATTTTACACTCCCTTAAAAATGGCATATAGTCAATGTAGGAAGATGAATATAGGACGTTGGGAGTATCAAAACATAATGGCTGAGGGCCAAGGATTTTGCTTGACCTACAAGTCTCTCTAACCACGCAACGATAATCTATTAGAGTACTATTATCTTTATGTGAAATTTGTACTAAATAAGACTAAAACATAAGTCATTTCTCAATGTAGTACTTAAACTTTTATATTCCTTAAATAAGACTTAATAATAATTAGTGAGAAGAATAATGTCCGAGTGATATTTGAATAATGACTAATAGATCATGACCAATGGTCCTACATTGGAAAATAAAAACATATGGTCATATATTGAAAAAGTAATTATGTTTTAGTCCTATTTAAGTAAATTACCCTACCTTTATTTCATATTAATAGTTCATGTACATCTTTTGCCTACAATGGGACTGCCATTAATTTTTCTTTTGCTTATTGTTTAACGAACGTGACTGCTCACGGTCTTGTTTAAGGACCTCGTTCGCATTTGAACGAAGGGGTGTGGCTTCATTCCCCTAGCCCAATCAATGTACTCCCTCATATAATTAATGATTAATTACTTCCCTTTTCCTCAAAAAAAATAGAGAAAAGGACCAAACTAGGAGTAAAACATATATCATATCTTTAAAATAAGAGTTGAAACTTAAACTCCCCTAAATAGGTGTAATAACTAAATTAATTTATATTAAAAAGAAAAAATAATGCTCACGCAGTGTGTTGACTGCCAACGCAATTTGGGCTCCAATCTTTGGACTAAAGCATGAAAATTGTAAAACTAAAAACAATTGTCAACCCCAGCACCCCTCAGAGACATACACTAGTACGGAATAAAAGAATGGAAATGAATTGGAAACTCATCGCTCTTGACGGAATCTTACCGCCCACACGGCCACGCGAGCACCTCCTACCACCGTCGCCATGACCTCTTTCCGCCATCAACGTGGCCCACTACCACCACGTCTTTGTTGCTTGTTACGGTCACTTCTCTCCGCCGCTAGCCTACTCCAACCCCACTGCGATGATGTGCATGTGCTGCCGAAATCTGCCATTGTTGCTGTTGATTTTTTACCGTCATCAGCGACCACAATGTTCTCAATGCGTAATACCACATATTCCTATATATAATGCCACAGATCCACATATACAATGCCATAATTTCTCATGTAGTCATATAAAAGGTCTCGGTTGCCCATATACAATGCCACAGTTTCCTATATATAATGCCACAGTTTCCCATATATAATGTCACAGTTCCAAACCCAACCATACCACTACCCTGCAATACTAATGACCATCACTTGTTTTACGAACCCTTTTCTGGCGGCTGAAAGACCAACCATCCCCAACACTGGTGAAGAGGGCTAGGCATTTAGGGCAGCAAATCCTTTGAGGGCTAGGCATTTAGGGCAGCAAACCTGGTCTCAAAGCTATCCACAAACAGCCAGGGTCAAATGGTAGCCAAACGGCTATTATCCACCGCGGCCCTTTGTCTTCAAGTCAAGTTTAGCCACCATTGGAACTGACCTTCATCGCTTGAAATAGGGGAAGCCACCGAGTAACAATAAATGCACGAGAAAGGCCACTAACGCCATGCCCACTCAATATGCATTGCACACAAATGGAGAACAACAGAGCATAACTAGGTCAACATCCTTGTGCCCAGAAAAAGCCCCAAACCCAACCAAGAAGATGGTTGGAAAGTGGCCTGTAACCCTCCACTAAAATCAAGCTTTGTCCCTAACCTCCATCAAGCTTGAAGGAAACCAACATCTTGGTCCCCAAGGAACTTGGCGAAGGTGGTAATGAAGCAGTTGGCAAGGCGAACAAAAGCTATTGGTATAGACTAGCTCAACAATAGCCCTTCCCATCCAAGGTGCTGATCGACAAAGGCCACCAACTTTTAGCAAACAACAACCCTTGTGTCATCAGACAAAACACTCCAATAATGGCAAAAACACTTTGAGGTACTACAAGAACTTAAAACCAGTAGCTCCAAAGCTGCATTCTCCTCAACGGTTCTCACCAAAAGTCTAAAGTAGTGAGCAAGGACTTGTACAAAAACAACAAAGTTCCTTCACATCTTCAAAGAGAATCAGCCCCAAAAGCATTCCCATCTTCTTCAATTTAATTAGTTGCATGGTTCCAGCAAAATTCATACATCACTCAAACAACACTTCAAACTGCCATAGCCTCAAACCAGAATTTCAAGCCCAAACTCAAAATAAGAACAAAAATGGAGCCAAAAAACATGTTCAATAATCCAATCAGAGAAATCATCCTTAAAATGGAGTGAAAGGCCCCTAAACAATACCCCCAAAACACCAAAAGCTTGAAGGAGACGAAGCATGAACCTTGGTAGAACGAATCTCAGGCTCCCAATGAGAATAGTGATGTCGAGACCCAATCAGGCTACATTGTATGAATTTTTGTTGGAATAGCAAACCAACTTTTGATTCTCAATTAGCATCTGTAGTCGCTCCTAATCTCTCAAGCTTGGCCGACGAAATCGTAGTGAATCGGCCGTGTAAGATTTCCGATTGAATAGTAAGCTCGTGGATTTTAAGGTTCAATTTTGAGAGTTTCAGTCACAAATCAAGAGGGAAGAGCTTGAATTGATGATCCCTTGTTAAAGATGATTTCAAAGAACAGCAAGAACGATCAACAAATTCGAAGAGGCCAACGGAATCAAATGATCGAGAATGAAAGATGTTGCCGGTGAGATTTCTTATTTTTTGTCGATAATCACTGGAAAACCAGGCGCATTGGATTAGTTTTAAAGAAAATAATTTTAGTCCTATTTCGGGTATAAAAAGATAGCACTCCTATTTTGAGGATATAACACATGTTTTACTCCTATTTAGGGGATTTTCTTAAAAAAATACTCTCTAAATCATAAGATTAGATTGTATTTTGTTCGCTTGATTTGATCTGATTTTTTGAAAATTTGACCTAATTTAATGTGATTGTAATTATATTTAATGTTTCTTTTGATTTGATCTGAGGGATCTAAATTGATTTTAATAAGAATAATCAATTATTTTGAAAAAAACAAATTGAACGGAACACAATTGAGAATAGAAACTTGACTCTGTTATTGGGCTACAAAAGCAACCAAGGCCCAGATAGATTAATTCATCTGATGGGTTACGAGTGATCTTCGACTCTTCATCGTTAGCGTTGAATCAGAAGATAGAAAGCCCAATTCGATGCTACAGTTTGGAACAATGGCTCTGCGTTTTTCAGTTTTGTTTGATTCAGTGGGAAGGGAAGGACAACTTCATGTTCCTCCAACACTCTTCGGCTGCGCTCCTGATACCATTCCCCGTTGTTTTATGCCTTTAATCTTCGTTTGTCCTGGCCAATTGATCAGAGGAAGAAGAAATTATAAATGTTGGGTTGAGTGTAGAAAAGAACAGAAGAGATGGGTCGGGGGATCTCAGCTATATTTCGCACACGCTACCTTCTCCTCGCCATCCCCGCTTTCGTTCTGATCTATTTCGCTGCCTCCTCCTTTCTCCAGGTAACTTTTCTTTCCTTTAGTGTCAGTTGTTCTACTTTTTTTTGGGGGATCTGGGTTTCGGTCTGTGGGCTGTGTTGAATTTAAATAATGTGCTTTCAGTTCTGGGCTGTGCTGTTCTGGGTTATTTCATACCTGTAAAAGTTTCCAGCTTTCAGTTCAATTTCCGGTTGGATTTTGTTAATCTTGTTTCTGAACAGCTTTGGGTATCGGTATTAGAATCAAATCATTTTGCAGTCGGTGTTTATCATTTTGTTAATCTTGTTTCTCTTTAGTAGGTTCCCTTTTGGTAGATGTTTCTGTTTAGACTTCTTGAACTGAATGAGTTTCTCATAGTTCAACTCATTCCGGACAACTCAGTTTGTTTCATTATGTTCAACTCATTACTCATCTTTTCATACATATATAAGTTATCAGTTATCACTATATGTTACACTGCTTCAGATGATGACATTCTCGATCGATTTTATAAAGTAGTTAGTCTCTTTGTCATCATCGGACCAAGCTGAGCGGTCACTCAACATTGAACACTAACTGAAAGCAGCGTGGAATCAAACCCATGCCTTTCACATGAAAAGCTCATCTTGCCCGCCTCTCACCTCTCGCCTTTCAAAACCATGATATTTACAATGCAGTATTACAAAGTCTTTGATCTATAATTCTTTGCTGGTATCAATTAACATTTCTTTAAGTATTAAAATATTTACCCTTCACAAAGTGTTTCACAATATTTCCAATGTCTTAATTGTCAGCTAGGAGAAAACGTTGAAGAGGTGTTTGAAGTAACCCATAGAGTATTTTTGGATGTCGATATCGATAAGCAGCGTATAGGTATGTCTTATGCTTGTTGCTTTCTTATTATTTCCATAAAAACGTGCAAGAGGGTTCTTAGTTGTACTTTTTTTAATGTGAGCTCCTCATTTCAACAACCCTTGTATCTCCCTGTTGACCATATCTTCCCAAGTGTGTTTGAGCTAACATATATACAAAGAGACCTACATATATTGCTTTTTGACATAATCTTTCTCTTGGTAAAAGAACTGTTACTTGGATGTCTACTTAGGCCATAACATTTCTACATATTTTGCAGGAAGAATTGTTATCGGATTATATGGCAAAGATGTACCAAAAACAGCTGGTATGTTTCGTCAACATGCCGATAAATGCAATTCCTCAGTTTTCATTTCTTGGTTAGTTCTAGGTATCATTGTGTAACATATTTTGCTATCTGTTGTGCAGAGAACTTCAGGTCATTGTGCACAGGTATTTATTGGATTACCTCAAATTCACATACCTTCACAAACTTGAACTTTTCAACTTCGAATTTCAAATCATGCATATTTGAATTGGCTATAGCGTGCGCGCACACTTATAATATTAAATCCAGGGGAGATGGGGAAGACTGCAAAAGGAATTTCCCTTCATTATAAGGGAACGCCAATTCACCGCATAATACCTGGGTTCATGATTCAAGGTGGAGATATTGCATACGGTGATGGAAGGGGAAACGAGTCCATATATGGAGGTAGCTTTCCTGATGAAAACTTCAAGATCAAGCACTCCCACCCAGGTCTTTATACTCTTTTTTACGCTAAATCTCTCTCTATGGGACACAAAAAGAATAGACCTTAGCTTGCGTCCCAAAATGAACTTAGAATTTGAAAATGACACGAGTTTAAGAAAAAAGAATATGAACCGCATCATCTAAAAAGGAATGGTAAGATCATTTTGGGATGCCCAAAGAGGACAGTGGGACGGAGTACTAAATGTGTGCTTTTGGTTGTGCTTTGTGAATAGGTGTTGTTTCCATGGTGAACTTTGGACGCGATTCTAATGGCTGCCAGTTTTTCATTACGACTGTCAAGACAAGCTGGTAATGTTAGTTGCATCATTTATTACTTGGAGTGACTGGGAGAGAGAGAGAGAGAGTATATATTGATAATTGTTGCGGCAGGTTGGACGGGGAGCATGTTGTGTTTGGGAAAGTTATTGAAGGGATGGACACAGTGTATGCGGTCGAGGGGGGAGCCGGGACCTACAGTGGGAAACCTAGGAAGAAGGTCACCATTGCTGATTCTGGAGAGATCCCTAAGAGCCAGTGGGATGATGATGATGATGATGATGATGAAAAGGCAACTCTGCAGAGCTCAACAACATCATCATAAATCAGCTATAGGGGTACAACTTGCTTTGTGTGAACCATTTTTTTCCCTGCAACTTTTCGACCCTTTGGGTTTGTGAATGTGTGTAGTATGTCTTGGTCATTTTTTTACGTAGGTGGACGTACACATTATTAGTATTCCCTTGTTCTAACATTTTGGCTACATGCTCTAATTTTGGCAATGGCCATTTGTACACGAATTTCTTCATTATACAACTGTTGGGTGAGAAGGTTTGAAAAGAAACCCTTGATGTGAGCAAGGCAGTAGGTGGATTATGACCAAAATACCGGGTATGCCCTACCAATTAACAACTAATTAATTACTTCGTATATGTTACGGAGTATATACAATTAAGTTGAGGATCAACAAATTCATCATTAGCTGTGGATTATTCTGTGTCAATATGTCATGGAATAATCTTTCACTTGGTTGTCACAAAATTATTCATGACATGATAATACTTGGACAAAGTATCATACATACTCCCTCCGTTTAATAAACCCTTCTCCTTTTGATTTTTAGCCAAAATAAGGAAAATATATTTATGGTTGACTTTCCAATTTTGCCCTTAATGTAATGTGTAAATGTAATATATGATAGTTAGATTATCAGTGAAAAACTATGATGTGATAAGTAGGATATGAAAAAATAGAGGTAAAAGTGATTTTTTAATAGAAAGTGGAGACGTTTAAGGGAAATGAAAAAATTAAAGAGGTAGGGTTTATTGAAATGAAGGAAGTATCTTTGTACTACGTAGAAATCTTTAAATTAATCCTTATACTCAAAACGGCAAAACTAAAGTAATTTAGTACATGTACAATTTTTTTGTTCAATCAAGTCCTCTTCACTTTGCTTTCATATATTGCCCCAGCTCCTTAGCGATTACGTCTAATTTTACTATAAATGACATAAAAATATTGTTTAACATAATAATTAATATATATTTTCTAATTTTAGTCATTATATAATAAATAATTATTATGTAGTTTTTTAATACGGAAAAGTTCTGTTGACTTGGAATGCATAATAACCACACATTTGGATGACACTTGTCCATTTGGAGCATCTCAAGTGCTCCATTAACAAAATTGATGATTCCTACCCTCTTAATCTCATCCCTAAACCCCTCGTTGCACCCCACCCCAACCCCCCCCTTGCCCCCTCCAAATGTGTGAGCATTATGCAATGCGGTCCGGATTATTCCAAGTCATTTCCACAAAAAATGGAAATCTTGCCTTACAATCAAGCCAAAAGCAGTCCAGATTATTTAAGAATAGAAGCCTATTTTCTTTATAAAAAGAATATATTAAGGGAGAAGAACCAAAATAGGAGTAAAACATATATCATATCCTAAAAGTAAGAGTTAAAACTTAAACTCCTCTAAATAAGAGTAAATGACTTAATTAATCAAATCATTTCCACACTTTCTCCTAATTAGACTGCCGATGATTTTTATAAGGTAATTATGATCACGCATGATTAGGACTCCACTGCGCTTTATTTCATACTGAGGCCCCCAATCATTTCTCTTTTTCTCCAAATTAGATTTTTTATGATTGATTTCAATTCTTAAATCTTCTTTTGAAAGGGCATGATGACTCGTTAATATTGGTTTCAGTTTGTCATAATGGTTTCACAACCTTGCCAACCAACTTTTTATATCACCACTCATAATGTGGGCTCCCTTTCAATGTCTTACGGAATATTTTTTTTACAATTGCTTTAAAAAAAATTGGACGCAGCTGCTTTTTTTCACAAAAAGGATTGATTTTTCTAAGTCACTCGACACTACCATCACAATCTCCACTTTCTTCATCGGAGTGTCACATTTTTTTTTTGATCAACAAGGAGGGGGAGACCCCGAGCTAGTAGCCTCGAGAAGTGGTGGTAGCGTGTCGCGTAGTAGTGACCCTCATCATATCATCAGTACTCAAGGTTTCCAAATCTGCAGTAGGGACCTCAAACGTTCTCCATGATATGTCTTGAAAAGCCCCAAGGTTAGCAAGACGATCCGCAACCTTATTTTGTCCACGAAAGATGGCTCGAAAGCTGATTTTATGGAATCTGTCAGTCCAACTTTTTATCGCTATAATGGTATCGCTCATGGGTCCCCTCAGACTCGTCGATGTTGTAATCCAATTAACAACTTCCCTAGCGTCACACTGCACCTCAAGATCCCTCACTCCTCTACCCCAAGCCCATTGGATGCCTTTCTCAATGGCTTTAGCCTCGATTTCCTCGATGTTATTTGGTCTAGTTCTGTAGGAAAAACCACCAAGCCATTCTCCTCTATTGTTGCGAATGACTCCGCCGCACCCCACCCTGTTAGCCATAACTTTATTGCTTCCATCAACATTAAGAGTGAATTCATGATCAACTGCCGGATTCCATTTTAGTAGAGGATCCCTTGTATTCATCAAAGAGGGGGTTGATACCTGATTTTTGTCGAATGCCCTTTCAATCTCAGCGATTGATCCCTTAATCCAAGCCACTTTATACTGGGTGTCAAGATCATCCCCACCGAAGGCAACGTTGTTTCGCCACCTCCAAATCCACCAACATGTGACGGCAAAAGTGGCAGCCCAATTATTGTTGTCGTGTCTGCCTTTCTTTCTCCTTAAATTGTCGCCAACCCATCTCCTCATTTCCGTGTGATCTCCATTACAACCCATACCTCCATTGTCAATAAAATTCCAAATTTGTCTTGCTTTTGGGCAAGTTTTAAAGATGTGAGAGGTGGTCTCATCGTTGCCGCAAAGTGGGCAAGAGCTATCCGAAGTGAGTCTTCTTTTCTTTCGCTCGGCATTTCCCATCACCTTCTCATGGCAGATAGTCCACAAAAGAAGCTTCATCTTACTTGGCACTTTAATCTTCCAAATCATAGACCACACTTCTTCCTGCACATTGTTAGCAAATCCCCTAATTAGATTATAAGCCGACTTAATTGAAAACTTACCTGTAGGATCGTGCTTCCAGTAGAATTCATCAGGGGTGTTAGTGTCCAACTCCATAACCCGGCACTGCATAAAAGAAATAATGTTAGGTGGGAGGTTTGGAATTTTCTCCCATCTCCACCCACGAGAGCCATTCCAAAGTTCAGCAACAGTGGCATGCGGATCATGTCCGCTGCCAAACTCTTGCACCAAATCGCAAAGTGGTTTTTCACCGATCCAAGTGTCAAGCCAGAACCTCGTCATTTGCCCATTATGAACGCGGCAGTGAATGCCAGCTTCAATCAGAGGCATAACTGTCATGATTCCTCTCCAGGCATTAGATGCTCACTTCCTGTACCCAAAAATATTTTTCCCACCTTTCCCTTTAGCATATTTAGCAATCAAGATTTTGGACCAAAGAGATTCTCCTTCACTGAGTAGTCTCCAACCAAGTTTAGCAATGAAGGCTTGATTCATTTCCTTGGCAGTTTTGATCCCCAGGCCACCCAATTCTTTTGGCTTTGTGACTTGTTCCCAGTTTACAAGGTGGCACCTACGGTTATCACTTATGCTGCCCCATAGAAAGCCCCTCACTTTTCTATCAATAGCTTCCAAAACCCCTGTCGGTAGCATCGTTGATTGCATGGCATAGTAAGGAATGGTGGTAATATAGTGTCAAAAAAAGACATAATGCCAAATATCACACCATATAATGACACATGACAATATATAATGCTACATATACACATATATAATGCCACAAATGCTCATATGTAATGCCACAATGTGAACCTGATCACAGTGTCACACAAATGCATACTGTCAAACCAAATCCAATGGCCTACATGACTACCAATGACAAAATTCAAAGAAAATAAAATTTAATTAAAGATCGAAAGAGAACTCACTTACTTTTGAAATCAGGCTTTGAGGAAGCAAGATGGAGGTGAGACGGCGTGGGCGGTGATGGCGTTCTGATTTGGTGGCGGTTGAAATCAAAAAAGAAGGGGGTGAGTGGCGGAAGAGAGATCTGTAACGAGTTTGAGATGGGTGGGGGTACATGACGATGGTGATGGTGCTGCAATTAGGTGACAACGGCGGTTGTGACGATTCTAACATAGTGGGATTGGGATGGGCGGCAGAAATGGACCAGGGTGGAGCGAATGAAGCAATTCGTAGGATCGAGAAAGAGTTTGGGAATGGGGAGTAGGTGGTGTCTTACTCCATTTTAATAATTTAGCTCCTATTTACATTCAATCCAATATTCAATGTCAATTATGACAATAAATGCTTTAACACCAATGAAGACAATTAATACTGCAAAATTTTGTGCTGTATAAAGATAAACATGACACTGTATCATATAAAAAAACTGCAATGGCAATTATGACAACCAATAATGCAAAATTTTGCACTACATAAAAACAAATAAGAAACTATATAATGTAAAAAAGAAAACATAATGAGAAGAAACACTCTCTATCACAACGTCAGTGAAAAAAGTTGACTAAAGTAAAAGCAAAACAAACTTAGCCACGGAGTTCAAGCTTTGCATAATAAAATTTGTCTCCAGGGGCATGGTGGATCAGACTTCAGATCTGGGCGGATGGGGTGCGGGGACGCAGGGCTATGCGAGGGAATGGGAAAGAGAGAGAAGGAGGTTGGGCGGCACTGTAAAACCTAGAGCAACGCCGGTGAAGGTTGCCGGTGACGGCGACCGGGGAAAGAACAGCGATGTGATTGTGCGAAGAAAGAGAGAGAGAGAAAAGGGGAGGCTATGGGGCAACTTTATGCGGTTAGAAATAATTGAAACAAAATATGATTAATTACTCCTATTTAGAGGAGTTTAAGTTTAAGCTCCTATTCTGAGGATATGATACATGTTTTACTCTTATTTAGGGGGTTTTCTTATATATTAATAAATAACTTCTTTGAAATTGATTTACGAGGTTCTACCACTTTTTTTAATCGTGGCTATTATGCATTGCATAATAGTCACATATTTGGAGGGAGCGAGGGGGGGGGGGGAGTTAAAAGGGATATATAGAACGATTAATTTTGTGAATGAAGCACCGGAAGTGCNGATATGATACATGTTTTACTCTTATTTAGGGGGTTTTCTTATATATTAATAAATAACTTCTTTGAAATTGATTTACGAGGTTCTACCACTTTTTTTAATCGTGGCTATTATGCATTGCATAATAGTCACATATTTGGAGGGAGCGAGGGGGGGGGGGGAGTTAAAAGGGATATATAGAACGATTAATTTTGTGAATGAAGCACCGGAAGTGCTCCAAAAAGACAGTGACACCGGAATGTCATCATACACCGGTGATAAAGAGTGTCACTACTTAATCAAAAGAAATAAAACAGGAAAGGTTTTTCGGAACGGGTTTGTTTACTTAAGAGTCAAGAAGCAAAGGCAATCCTTTTTTTAAGGACATCAAAGGCAATTCTATTTCATGCTTCTTTATACAAGTAATTAATTCCCCCCATGCATGCATGCACATGATTGGTTTGAAGGATTTAAGCACAACACATGCATGTTGCATTGTTGTTGACACTTGAGAAAACATGCATATAATCTCATAAACTCTTTATACTTTATTTGTTTGAATATCTCAAGAAGTTGTTATATTTTATTAGTTTATTTCTTATTTTGATAATTAATGAATATATAGCTATACATTTCTTCTTCTTCTTTTTTTTTTGAATATAATAAATTCAATTCAAAACATACATTTTCACCTTTCGATAGTTCTTTTAAATCAGATGAAGTCAAAGAGTCAATAAAGAACCAATAAAGGAAAGTGGTGGATCCCAAGGTAGAATGGGTTTTGCATAATTTCCCATATATATTATGCCAAAGTGACCACTTGGGAATATCATACTCCTATTTCTAATCAATATGTTTCTTCATTATTATCCTAAAATTCAATTTCCATTATTTTGAGAGAATGTTTGTATGGTTCATATTTCTTCTTTCACATCTAAACCATCAAGCTAGTATGAATAATTACTCCCTGGCCTTATCTCATAATTAATAATGTTTCAATTTTAGATCACGATGTTTCGCAAAAGTTATTTTCCATTCAATTTATATAAAGATTGGTGTAAAATTACTAAATAAATCTGACATATTTAAAAACTACTTCAAAAATAGTACGGAGTACAAAACAAGATATATAAATGGTGACAAAAATATTTTATTTTATAAAATACGGAATAATTAATAAAAATAGGTAAATAAAGTAAATATATTGTTTGCTCCATCTGCCAATAATAAAATAAAGCATTATTATGAGACGAAGAAAGTATCACATAATTTCATTGCTAGAAATAAATCGAGCTAGGACACATATGTTAATGGATGGTTGTAGCTAGGAAAACTTAAGAAAGATGTTGTATATATCAGCGAGGTTCTCCTGACATTGGAACCTCATGTCATGAGATGACTCGTCCCGTGTCATGGGAACTGTCCTGTGTATATATTATCATCATTAAAAATTAACATAATGGAGGAACATGAGGATCATGGAATGTTGAGTTCAAGAGGCATAAAAGGTATTGGGAATTGACAGCATGACATAATAATATACGTACTCGGTACTATATATGTATGTGTATATGTCTATGTATGTATGCGACGACGACGCATATAATTTTAATAAGAGATATGCTATATGGATATATGGGATGCATGAGATAATTATTAATGTATGATGATAAAAAGAGCAAAACAATAGAGAGTGTACAAAACACTAAAGTCTAAGAACGTAAGTCCATAAGTTATGGACGATGATGTGTGACCTAAAATTTCATTTAACTTATTACAAACTTTCAACTACGGAGTATTAACTAAGTGGTGGCCTGGCCTAGCTAGATCGATGAAGACATGTAGACTGATGTAGTACTGTACTCCTTCCGTAATTCTTGTTATTTTGTATGGAGTTTTAGTATGCAATTTGTGCCCTAGTTAAAATTATCATGAAAGCCTATATATTGTTTTAATTTTAGTGCTATTCACTCGATTACAACATACTCTCTCCGTCCCGCAAAATTTTTCCGATTTTGACTTTTGAAAAAGGAAGATATAGGAGTTTGACCGAGACGAAACGACGACAATTGAAACAAGTTAGGCTTGAGAAATATCAAAACGGGTAGAGCGTAGAAGGTAATTGGGGTACGTCTTGTTATATTTAAGAAAAGTAAGGACAATTGTGTCCATTTAGATGAAATTGAAATATTTTATGTGACGGATAAGAAGTGGAAATTGAAATGTTTTAAGGGACGGAGGGAGTATTATCTATATATTTATACTTTATCCATCTAACACAATATTCATCGGATTCAGTAGATTTTTATAGTGATGATACTCAATGAGCCAATGCCTCAATCTCCGTAACGATTCAAACTTGAATGAACTTTTCCATGAATTTTATATGTCTTTTTGGGACGAAGGATGTAATAATTTTTTTCTGATTCTTATTATCTTTACTCCAATATAAATAACAACCAAAAATTTTACATCAGTCGTACATTTCGTGAAAAAGTAAACTAGAATACTACTAATGGGTTTTCGAACCCGGGCCTAGAGTAGCCTAAGGAGAGTAGTTCGAACGAGCAGAGTGCTCCTAGATTGCAGAAGTGCGTTACGAGTGTTTTATTGCTTAATTAGTGAGATTGTGATGTTCCTCCTCTAAAGCGGAGGAGAGATTTGTACAAGTCATTCGTCCTATGCGTTTGTCCCCTAGTTTGTTTTGGATAGAGTCCATGTCATGAACTCATGATCATGGGGTTGGCCACAAACATACAGGTCTCTATCAATAGTACAAGAAATGTAAATACATATATCAAATAATGTACAGGTGTACCATACATTAGAAATGTTCTTGAGTGGGCTCGAAGATTTAGACAGGGCATAAGGAATGCATTATATTGCTTCTTCTCATGATTTCTTGATATTTGATTAAATTTATTTTTAATTACATTGATTCAAAATATTAATATATAATCTAGTTTTTTAAATAACATATTTAAAAAACTCTACCCCGTTTGCCAATTTTATTTTCTATGTAAAAATGATTGTTTTTTAATTAAAATTTTACATGATTATTTTATTTTCACAAATGATAAATAAAATACTATTCAAAAATAATGAGGTGAATATAACTGAAAAATAAATTGACAGTTTTTTAGCACCCCACCAAATTATTATGAATAAACCTAGGCGTACACCAAAATGGATACCCATTTGCACACCAGGCAAACACAAATACTTAGTGTTTGTGAATTGTGATCACAAACACTAAGTATATGTACGTGTTTGTCTGGTGTACTAATGAGATACTACATTTTGGTTTACCCCTAGCATGACTCAATTATTATAGATGAGAGTTGTACAAACATGCATAGAGGAAAACTATTGTTTGTTTGCGCAAAGAATGAGGTGAACGGCAATGTCATGATATTAGAGTTTGTTAGTTTTTTTTGTTTCTCTTTTTGTCGTATATTTTTTTTTCTTCTTTGACTTTTTACGATATCCAATAAAATAAATCAATCGACCATTAATATGTCTACTGTTATATAAATATTAAATATAAAATCATGATATTTCAAAACTACATTACGAAACAAATCTATTAATATTAAATTAATAACATAATAGGATGTATTTTGAAATAAAGACCAAAGTAGGACTAAAACATTGAAAATATATCAAAATAGGACTTCTATGTTTTTATTCCCGAAATTGGACTTACATTACAATATATGGTCATATACATTACCAAAAAAATATACTAATTTGCACATGTACGCTGCCACATTACAACAGGGCAAAGTCACATTACTACAGTGCAAAGTCCTATTTCGGGAAAAAAAACATGAAAGTCTTAGTTTGGTACTCTTATTTATGTTTTAGTGCTATTTAGGGTGATTTCTAATGTATTTTTTCATAATTTGTGATCAATATTTACAAACTGACCACAAAAATCAAAACAAAAAAAGATATACTCCCTCCGTCCCGGAAAACATGGGAGTTTTGATTTTGAAGAGAGATTTAAGGGGAGTGTATTTTAGTATTGAATTTCCAAAAATGTCCTTTGATGTGATGGGTAAAAGTATGATTTGATGGATAGATTATTAGTAAAAATGTATGATGTGATAGGTAGGGTATGAAAAAGTAAGGGGTAAAAGTGACTTTTTAATAGAAATGAGAAGTATTTTTTGGAACGGATGAAAAAAGAAAGGAGAAAAGTTTTCAGGGACGGAGAGAGTATTTCTTTTGTCACACAAAACCTTTCTAATTTTGAATTTTAAAGAATTTAAGGAAAATGTATGTTGGTGTTAACTTTCCAAAAAATGTCCTTGGATGTGATGAGTAAAAGTATAATGTGATTGGTAGATTAATAGTGAACAATTGTGATATGAAAAGTCATAGGTTAAGAATTAATAAGGATAAAAGTATCTTTTTAATAGAAATAAATAGATTTTTTGACACGATGATGAAAGAAAAAGAAATTTTTTGTGGGATGGAGAAAGTAAGAATAAGAGTAAAGAAATTTATGTAAATAGAACTAAAACATAATGACTTTCCCTAAATAGCACTACATGTGTTTTTTTTTCCAATGTAGCACTTTTAGTCATTAACCATTAGTCATTATTCAAGTAAATATTTGTCATCACTGGTCATTATGGACATTATTAAGTGCTATTTAGAGAATAAAACAATTTAAGCGCTATTTAGAGAAATGACTTAAGTTTAATAGTGTATTATTAGAGTAGCCACTCCCACCGTACCCCATGTAATTATGATGCTACTACTATACGTATCCCCTATAAATATAGCCCCGTTCATCATCGATCATTTTAGTTGACGCACAACAACAGATGAGATACACATAATCATCTCCTCTCTCTATAGTCTACCATACCCTTATTAGCTTGCTCTACTACTACTGTCTCCATCCATCTCCATGGCAGCCCATGCTTTCAAGAAGGTATATTTATATACTCTATATATTTATTACATACATACTCTATTACCTACCCATCCCCCTTAATTATTAAATTCAACCTTGTCTTCTTAATCTCATCCACAACTATGCTATGATGCTATTGAAAATCACGAATGACAATCCTTTGTGAATTAATCAATACACATCAAGACGATAATCATCTATAAACTTTGTATGTTCATCGATGATTATTGCCTGTGTGTTTACAAATTCATAGACGATTATCATTCCTAGTGTTACCCCAACCAACATGACTCTAAGTAATTACATAAACGGAGTATGTTTTAATTTGTAGGCATATATATACATATAGGAGAATTTATTTAAATAACACTAAAACATAAAGAATTTCTCTAAATAGCAGTATTAATCATAATCTATTAGTCATTATTCAAGTAAACGTTCGCCATATATATGTATGTAGGCAGTGGTGGGCGGGGGGAAGTGGGTGACGGAGGAATGCAAGAAGTCGTTCATGGAGATGAAGTGGAAGAAGGTGCACAGGTACATCGTGTTCAAGTTCGCCGACGACAAGTCCCTGTCCCTCACGGTGGACAAGGTGGGGGGTCCCGGGGAGAGCTACGACGACCTGGCCGCCGCCCTCCCCAGGGACGACTGCCGCTACGCCCTCTTCGACTTCGACTTCGTCACGGTGGACAACTGCCGCAAGAGCAAGATACTGTTCATCGCCTGGGCCCCGGCGGAGTCCAGGATCCGGGCCAAAATGCTCTACGCCACCTCCAAGGAAGGGCTGAGGAGGGCTCTCGATGGGATCCACTACGAAGTCCAGGCCACCGATCCTGCCGAGATGGGAATCGATGTCATCAAGGATCGTGTCGCCAAATGAATGAAATACGATGATGATATGATTAATTAACTGCCCGGCCACAACAACAACATCATCGTCATTATCATTAATTATCATCATCATCAGTTCTGTGTTGTTTTTTTCTTCTTAATTAATCGACTTTATGAGAGGACGACGACGACTGGACGGAGTATTATTATTCTCATTATTATCATTACTCACTCGGTAATCAATCGGTATGCTTAATAATTATTATTGCAGTAGTTTAATTGCATGGATCATATGCATGCATGTATGTGCTTCCATCAGTTTTTATTGATCAAAAATAGAAACTACTTTATTATGGCTTGCTAATAATAACATCAGATAGTGTGGATCCATAATCTTTATCCGTTCCGCATTGATGATTATTGAATGATTATGGAGTACTATTAAACTTCAAGTTAATGCAACCTTAAAAAGTTCACAAATAATCACGATAGTGTATTAGCGTTGCATAGTTAGTCTTTTTGTTAATTACATCATTAATCCATGTATTTTTTTTCAATTTTTCATTATAAATACATGTGGGTCTAAATTTCTTAAATACTCTTCCGCCTAAAATACGTATGGGTAAAATTCTGAGTTTTCATAAAAACAAAGTGACTATTACGAAGTAATTTTTCTTAATACAATTTTAATTGAAATTATGTGTCAAAGATTAATCACAATTGATCACAAAAAGTTAAAAATTGACAACACTTTAGTACCCAGTGGCGGATCCAGAAATTGAAGTAGATGGGGGCATCATTGATCGGTAGTCTAGAAGCGTCGCTACATTTTTTGATAAACTATTTCAAATGACAAAAAATAACAAGTCTTATTTCAAATATTTATTAAATGTAAAATATTTTTTAATATGTAAAGTGAAATTTTATTTTATAAGCAATTACGGAGTAATTTTATACAATAAAATACTCTTTACTAAAAAAATTAAACAAAAAATTTAAATTTGACCAAATTAGATAAGATCACATTAATTTTTTGTTGGGGGCATATGTATATAAAATTTTAAAAAATAATATTTTTAACCTTATCACAAGAAATTAGTTGGGGGCATTTGCCCCCTACTCTTCCTTAGTGGATCCGCCACTGTTAGTACCCGGGTTAAATCTTTGGTGTACAATTCCAATTAAATTATATTGAGAAAATTACTCTCTACTATTATGAAAAACCAAAATTTTGATACACATTTCATGACAGATTTTGAATATTTAAAACAAACTCCACCAATAAAAGCATGTGTAACTTATTAATATTAAGAAATGGACTAACAAAAGTTCTTACTATTTAAAAAAAGAACTACATGAAATATACTTTAATTTTTTTAGAAAAAGGGTTCCTCACATGTATTTATAATGAAAAAGAAAAAAAATACATGGAGTAATGGTTAAGTTAACGGAAGGACTAGTTGTGCAATGCTATCGTGACCTAAATGACTAATCATGGACTTTAAAAGACTGACCATGCATTATACATTGAGTTGAAGGACTAACAGTGAAATTTAGCCTTGTACCTGACTAATGTATAGTACTCCAAAAATAAGGGAGGGATATTTAGCCTTGTACATTAGTGTTGACTAATGTATAGTACTCCCTCCGTCCCTTAATAATGTTCCGTTTTTGACTTTTGGAGAAATTAAGGGAGGGATATTTTAGTAATGACTTTCCAAAAATATCCTTGATGTGATGTGTAAAAGTAAGATGTGATAGATAGATTATTAGTAAAAAGGTATGATGTGATAGGTAGGGTATGAAAAAGTAAGGGGTAAAAGGGGTTTTTTTAGGGGAAAAGAGAAGTTTATTTAGGGACAAAGAAAAAACGAAAAAGGAACTTTTTTTAGGGACGGAGGGAGTAATAGTTAATTGATTATCGGGGCCAGCAATTCCAACTACTGAGTATTCTTTGAAATAACACTTACTACATGTGTCCTAAATTAATTGTCCCAATTTTTGTTATGATTTGTCTTAAAATAAACTTTTATTCCTTTAAAAAGAAATAAAGATAGATAACCCCGGAATTTTTTGTGTTACCGTGACCTCATTTAATTTTAATATATATTCAATGTAATTCAATTTATCTTAACATATAATTTTAATATATCAACTTTTGTAATATTTGTTAATTCAAATTATGTTTAATTTGTGATAAAAAATGGAACTTTTTAATCAAAAAAATCAAAAGAAAAAAGTTTTTTCGGAATAGAGGTAGTAATTGTCTATGTCGCATCAACACTTATTGTGTGTATGGTCTAATCGAATTTGTGCAAAGCACGGGATTATTTACTTATAAATAAAGATATTGATTGTTGAAGTGTTGAATTAAGAACTCTATTTAACACCAACATCAATTTAACGTACACAAACATGAGTCTTACGTAACGGTGATCTAAAGATGTTTTACACTAGCTAATCGTTAGGATCCTAACGGCGATTCAAACCTCACACACTCTATTAAAGATTGATATATATATATATATAGAAAAAGGTGAGATTTTTTTTGGAAGATTGCTCAAAGGTAGAATTAGTTGAGATAACTTTTCCATAAAAGTAAAGATTGAGGATAGAACAGAGACTATTAGCTTTAAAACATGTAGGATTGAAGAAAGAAGACAGCTCAAATAACACAAACAACATTTACTCTAGTTTTGGAAACAATAATGGTGGGTTTACCTTGATTCCCCGCCGTGCACGTACTCCTGTAGCCTCTGCCTCTGCGACACCCTCTCTCGCTGCTTCTTACGGTCCCGCTCCTGAAGCTTTCGTGGAGACTGCTATATCCCAGTGACTGTTGCTTCAGGTCACCAGGCTGCATTTTTTGTAGTTCTTTGGTTTTCCTATTAGTAGGTAAGTTTTAAAAACCAGGATATTTAATTTCGACATTAAGCTTTATATTAATACTTGTATGGAATTTGTTAAAGAACTAACAACTCTTTATATATTAAGCATAAACTTTTTGTTGTCTATCAAGAATACATAATTAACAGTATATTATATTCCTAAAAAATAACTCTTCCAGATTAAAAATTTGCCTATCAAAGGATAGCAATGCCCACAAGAAAACCTTTTCATCAGAGAACTTTAGCAAACAACAACCCGGTAATTTCCAGAGGGAAACAATAGAGGCAATTACCAGTAATCACTTAAAAGAAACAATTCAAAGCGGTGACAACTCCCTTAGCTTTAAAGCCTAACCATATTGCCTTGATTTTAGCCAAAGACTATATTTTCATACGGAGTATTTAGAACTTAAATACCTTTAGCTAAAAAAAAGTGTTCTGATCTAGACACAAAAAGAAAAGAAAAAAATCAGTACACATAATTGCATAATAATAATTAAGCTGTACAAGCTAAGAAATTCTTGAGTGTATTCCTAATAAATGTTAACTTGGGGATACAATTAAAAAAGGCTCAAAATCTTCTAGGTTTGCCTTATTTTCAGTTTCTCTAACAAGTTTGAAATTGAAAAGTGTGTCCTTTAGCAACAAAGCAATGTGGTAGCTAGTTTAAAATACAAAGACCATTTTGTATGAATTGTAGACTTGTATATACATTCAAAGCTTCCTATAGAGGCACCACTAATAAACAAAATCAATGTTCATTTGTGCCTGTTGAAGAGTAGTGATTCCATGTATGTTATCCTACAATAGATCAGATTTGCTCTTGATTTAGGTTTGGGCATACTCGATGTGGAATTTATAGTTAACAAACTAAACTGATCTTGAAGCCAAGTAAACAAGGGCAACACATTTACTCTCCATCTATTTAACCTCAAATTCTATCACCTAAAAACATAAGCAATTATGCAAACGTCATACTCTTCACTTTGTAATGTCACCTAACTATGAGACACACACACACACACAGTACGTAAAACAATAACAATGCCCCCACTTTGTAATGCAAAAACTGATCAAATACATCTGCAATGAATTCAAAACTCATGTCATTACAAGTCCTATCGATAACATGTTTACCTAGGTCACCGCAGCAACCAAACTTTTAGTTGGAAAACATTGACATATACACAGGCACAGGTCGAAGCACTCGTGTCCAAAAGCCAAAACATAACATAGATGTGAATACACATATTGGCAGCAATTAAAAGGCATGTTAAAAAACTATTCATGCATGTATATATTCAACATGAGTAAATAACAACTGCATGCTTTCCAAATCTTTACCACTAGCGTATATTCCAGCCCAAAACATTTAAAAGGGGCAGAGAGTCAAAGAACTCACATTAGAACTGCTAACCAAACTTAACCTTCCAGTCATTCCTGAAACTTGACCGCTAGCTCATCACTTAACAGCTTTTGCCTAAACCGTAACGTTTGCAAACATCATTACTTGCACTAAACCTTGAGATCGCTATTAAACTCACTCACACACTTGACCACTTGGTAATTCGACACGATGTCTTCCATTTCACAATTCATTTCTCAATGTCCTTTCAACCTTTCCTTTTAATAACAAAAGCCTTTAACTATATCAATTCTTTCCTTCATGAACATTTCACCTAAACATTCTTGTAAACCCATCGCATTGAATCACCAACGGCATTCCCCTAAGGCTCTCTTTTGTTCATTCAACCGGTTTGGCAACTCCTTTTTAGATTAAGTAAGCTCTTCAAGTCTTCTTTTCTTTTTGTGTTTTTCATGACTCAATATTCATTTTCTAGGAACCATAACTCCAATTAATTTTTTTGAAAAATTATCTTCCATCCGTCCCAAAAAGAATGCTACATTGCACTATTTAAAAATCACCGGTACTTTCATCAATTATTTAATAAAATAAAATATTTTTGTCACTTCTTGTTTTGAAGAACTATTTATATTTAAATAGAATGAATCGAAAAAACTTTTTATATTATAGGAATGATGGGATCCAACTGGGTTTGTTTGCTATTTATGGGATAATCAATCATCACCAAACAAAATCAATCTATTCAAACAAGAAACTGAAAAAAATCGAAATAATAAAACATTCAATTATCCGAAAAGAGAAGAAGCATGCACACCTGGATGCTAAAATGTAGTTGCACTGCCGCAAGATCGGTCGGTCGAGTTGTCGCCGCCGTCAAGGGTAATGTTTCCGTCCCGTTTCTGTAGAGAAGATCAAAAGAACTAATCCGTCCGACTGAACCCGTCTTTTGGATCGCTGTCGATTATACGGAGTAGTTTTATAAGTCTGAATTCCATAATTGGTTATCACAGGAGTTACCATATTTAATCTTTTGTTATCAAGTATTACCCTCGTAGTCCTTTTTTTAAGGACGTTTTTCCACAAATGGTCGTTTTTTTGATCTTCTACCATGTTGGTGTTAATTTAAAGGCTAAAAGTATAATTTGACATCAACATTATGTCTAGTGACGTGTTCTGATATTGGTTAAGCGGATAACACAAAAATAATGACTATGATTGTGGGATAGGATTCCAGCGAAAGACCACATTTGTAGACTATGATTGTAGTAGAAAGCGACTATAATTCACAAACGATGCAAACGGAACAGCCATTAGAATTGTGTATGACAAAAAAGATATATTATCATTGTGAAATTACATTTTTAGCCCTCAAATTAACACCAACATGATAGAAGATAAAAAAAAGACTATTTGTGGAAAGATACCCATAAAAGAATGACCACTAGGGTAATATTTGATAATAGAAGACTAAATAGGGAAACCCCCCTGTTATAAAGGACCAATTATGAAATTTACTCTTTTTATAAAGTACTCCCTCCCCTCACTCTCTCGAACTTTTTCTCCTTTTTTCATATGATTTTTTTATAAGAAATCACCCTGCATAGCACTTTAACTCACCCTAAAATACGCATTTAGCACTACTCATTGTTTTTAACAAATTTAGCAATTTATGGTGTCAATCCTTTCCTATCATACCCTTTCCTCCTTTTTGTTTTTTCCATTAAAAATTTCGGCAGTATTCCAATCTATAGTTGCATGTAGTTGCACTCCATTATTAAATCTATAGCCGCACGTAATAGCAGCACATAATTGCACTCCATTCTTTTAATTTAATTCTTATTAAATTAATTCTTATTGAATTGCAAAAAGTAAATAAGGTATAAGTTTNTTTGTCGCAGTGTATATATTGTGGCAGTGTATTTACACATTGAATTTTTGGAAGTACATATTCTAGCAGTGTAGAGATTACATATTGCAGTGTATAATTACCATAAAAAATTAAATCTCACGGCTTAAAATGAATTCTGCTCTTTTTTTAGAGTTGTATGTGTTAGGGCACTAAATTCAATCTCAAACATATTGTGGCAGTGAAGAGCATATAATTTCATACTTATTTATAATGTGGCAGTGAAGAGTGTGTATACATTGCAGATGGCCTATCACAATTTCTGACCAAAGTAATAAGTAAATGACCACTAATCCATGGAAATTCTGCGACATCTAATATAACGCCAAAAGGAGATTCTCTGAATCTGTCTAGTTCTTCTGTAGTCAGAATTTTCTTTATCTGTTTTGCGACTTCATTCACGTTACAATACGTGTTAATCCTCCCATCTTGCATAACACCTTTAGAGGCCACTTCAGCTTCCTACAACAACATAATAGAGCATCAAGGTAAGCTTCACAAATCCATCTAACCGGGTAAAAAGAAAAATACACCCTCAAAAAGTAGAAAAAAGCTAAAATGCACCCTCACTTTTCTTAAATACCTTAATCCACCTTTAAAATGTATTGTTACTTCCACTTAAGCCTAAATATCAAACGCCGTTAAAGAGAAAGTAATAGAACCTCTTCTATCTTTATTCTCAGAAAGTAATGCACATTTATTCTCAGTTCTATCTTTTTTTTGCTTAAGACCAATGCTGCATTTTTTCATGCCAAAATCTACCAAACCATTGCCTTTAAAATATCATCATCACCATTGCCAGCGTAGTCATTCCACCCATCATTTTCCAAACAAATTTGTCATGGGTGACCTCTTTTTGGATTTCAACACAATGATGCAAAAACATGATTTTTCAGCTTCAAATTCTTAAGGAAAGTAAAAAAAATAATCAATTAAAATTAGTAATCGTACCTTGAAATTGGAGATCATGGAATACCTTCTCCCATGATTTCTCTTGTTCTTGCAAGTTCAAAGGGCCAAAGTGTAGCCACAATCCTAGGGTATGACTATAATTGACTCACCTGTGAATATAATTGATGTTAGAGCTTCTTCTGTCTGCACGGTGGCTGGGAAGAACGAAGAGCACTAAGGAGATGTGACTAGGGTCTATTGGGTGGGTATGTTTTAATTTGGATACTAACGGAAGTGAACGGCTTTAGATTTTTAGATGTGAAGTGGGAAGCAATAATACATTTTGAGGGTGTGTTATGATATTTAAAAAAAGTGAGGGTGCATTTTAGTTTTTTTTCTACTTTTTGAGGGTGTAATTTGCTTTTTACCCGATCTAACCACACTTACATGATGAAATTTGTACCACTAAAAGATTAAAACAATATAATGCATAGTTCATAGAAATACATTTTTCCTTATACTAAGCGGAATCAATCAAATTTTAACCGGAATTTATTAAATCAAAAAATAAACCAAAAGAATGTATCCAGTGATTAAAAACCAAGAACAACTGACATAGATGTTATTTCGAATGCACTGCCAAATAGTTCAAAATCAATGCAAAACAACAATTTAAACCCATTGCCAAACAGTAGAGAAATTCAATGCTTTCATCATTCTCCTATCCTTTTCTAAACCCACTGCCATCAATTCAAAAAAACCACACTGCCAACAACAATTTAAACACACGGCCAACAATTCAAAAAAAAAAACCAAGTGCCTCTGCAAAAAACCCATATATAAAGCCAAAAAAACCCACAACCAAAAAACAACAAAACCCAAAAAAACAAATATGTTTCACTAGAGAACAAAAAAGCCAAAAAAACACACTAACAACAAATGTTTCTTGGAATCCAAAAAATCCAAAAAAAAACTATTTTATACCTCCTAATGCAAAAAACCCAAAAAAACTTTGTCAGTTTGATCACTTTAGTAACGTAACTTGGAATCCAAAAAACTACTGTTTTCATTAAGCGTAGAATACTTTATTTCTAGACCCGTTACGAAACAATTAAACACTACACTGCCCAATAAAACAAAAAACCAAAAACACAAAAAAACAATTATTTTCAGTGGAGTACGAAAAATCCCAAAAAATACTCTGCGAAAACAGAAAAAACCAAAAAATATCAATTACGTCTAACTTTCAAATACATAAACCCTTAAAAACGACACTGCCCAAAAAAACACACACACCCACAAACAAAAACACCAAGAAAAATAATAAATTAAAACTAAATTGTAGCCATTGGAAATATGGAATGGTCCAATAATAAATTAAAACTAAATTTTTAGTTTCAGATGGAAAGCCATTTATTCCTTCACGCTAGCACGCATCAGATTTATTTTAGAAGGAACAAACCAAAATTTTGCCTCCTCTTCCTCATCACAGCGTAAATAGCCAGTAGCAGCCCAAAAAACGAAAAACCCAAAAAAAAAAACGAAAATCCAAAAAAAAGCAATGAATTACGTCTAACATTCACAAAAAACCCTAAACGTGTTCAACAAAGCCAAAAAAATTCATTACGTTGATCAAAAAAACACTGCCACCTTAAAAATTAAAACACACTGCAGAGAACCTAAGGGAAACAATTCAAAAAACACACTGCAGAAAATAATTAAAACACACATTGCAGTGAACCTTCAACAAAAAACACACTGCCAACCCGAAAAAAACTTTTTCTAAACTTTGTAAGAGAATATTTTTTAAAAACAAACTCACTGCCAAAACGAATCATACCTGTATCTTCTCCAATCTTTTGCTTAGAGGGATCTCGTCTAGTGCACCTTCGCTTGCCATTGAAACCCTAGGTCTCCTTCCGAAAGCTGCTGCGTTCGGCTTGCGTTGGGCTTGCGTTTGGCAGTGTGACGAGGAATCATCCAAGGAATATCGCGTGAGGCTTGCGTTCGGCTACTGCGTTTGGCCCCTAAAACCTTTTTCTTAACCTAATTAGGGAGAATTCAATTTTAAGTGTTTATTTAAGGACAAAAAAGGGAATTCATCTCAAAAACTAATAGCACTGCTATTTTGAGTATTAAAGTGCTATTAAAGTGCTATTTTCGTATTTCTCCCTTTTTTTATTAAAAAATGTCGTTTATTCTTATTAATTACTTCATCTGTCCCAAAATATTTATCAATGAAATTTGTTTCCTCAATTAGTATTTAATGTCAATGAAGTTTATTTTGGTAAAATCTCTTTAGAAAAAATTTACTGGAATTGATCACAAGCATGTTAATTTTTTAGATATGCTTAAATGTTAGAGCAAGTTTATGTTTATTTCATCTTCTCACTTAGTTGATACTCCGTATATAAGTAGGATTTTTTGTAGTCACATACCATTAGATGTAAATAATAAGGAAAAAATAATGTTAAATAATCTCACATTTTCATATTTTTCCAAAAATAATCTCTCATTTTACTGTCACGAGAAATAATCTCACATTTCTGCATGTGTGCAGTTTTGCATAACCGTTAAGCTATCAGTCACTTAACGAATTCTTTTTCAAAATGCATGTTTTTCGCAAATAAATGAAAGGTGAAAGTATTTTAAATTAATTCACTTTTTTCATTTTTTAATTTTTAATTTTAAATTTATGTTTCAAAAATATAACAATACATTCTTGTTAGAGATAGATTTGTCTCCATTTCCAAATTTTGTACTATATTTTGGGAGAAATATAATAGTGGATTATCGGAAAATAATTTAAAATATCGGTCAAGAAAGAAATTGCAATGCAAATTGTTTTTAGTGAGTGTGTCATTTTCGACAAAAATAATTGTTGTGCCATTTTCACAACTTTTGAATTGTTATTTTGCGGGAAAAAATTGTAACTGAATTTAAAAAAATCAAAAATTTTATAAGGCCATTTTGGAAAAATAATACAGGAAATAGATGATTATCGATAAACATTTAGGAGTGTTGTTAATGAAAACAATTGCAATAAAAAAATCATAGTGAGTTATAAAAATAATAGTTTCATTTAAAAAAAGTTATTGGGTCATTTTTACAACTATTGTAATGTTATTTTGCAAAAAACATTATAGTGAATTATCGAAAAATATTCACAAAATTTGTAGTGTCATTTTAAAAAAATATACTAATAGTGTATTACTCCCTACGTTTCACAAAACCCTTCCGGTTTTGACTTTGGGGAAAAATAAGGAAAGTGTAATTTTGGTTGACTTTCCAATTTTGCCCCTGATGTGATGGGAAAAAGTAAGATGTGATAGTTTAGTTATTAGTGAAACAGTATGATGTGATAGGTAGGGTATGAAAAAGTAGGGGTAAAAGTGGTTTTTTTATAGAAAGTGGAAGTGTTTTGTGGAAAGCAAAAAAAATGAAAGAGGAAGGGTTTTATGGAACGGAGGGAGTAGTTAAAAACAATTCGAAGTGTCCCTCAACAAAACAATTGCAACTTAGAAAAAAGTAATGAGTTATGAAGTAAATAAATTAGTTCCATTTTGAATAATTTATTGTGCAATTTCACAACTTTTGTAATATTATTTTGGAGAGAATAATTATAACCAGATTCTCTTTTTTCTTTTTTTATTTTTAATTTTGAATTTAAATGTATTTTTTCAAAATGCTTTTATAAATAATACCAAATTTAATGTTTTTTCCTATAGTGACACTAAATATTTTTATTGAAGAATTACTTCCATTTTGTACAATAATTTACTGTGTAGTTTCAAAACTTTTATAATATTGTTTTGGAAAAATAATTATTACCATATTATAGAATATTGAAAAAAATAATTAGTGTCACTCTGAGAAAGACTTAAATTCGGTACTATTTATAAAAATATTTTTTAAAAAAATAATTAAAAAGATGAAAAAAATAGAATTAATTTAAAATAATCTAACCTTCCTTTGTTTACAAAAAACAAGCATTCTCTAAAAGTTTCGTTAAGTAACCATTAGCAATCTAATGGTGACTTAAAACTCGCACACATGAGAACATGTAAGTTTATTTTCCGTGACAACGAAAAATGTAAGTTTATGGTGGACTTAATGTTTATCATTGACCTACATATGAGCAAAAAAAATATTTATATACTACTTAGATAAATATTTATTTTTTAAAATAAAAAAAATTCATAAAATTACTTGAGAAAATCCACAAAAATAGTATGCACCCAAGGTGCGGCATATAAGCACTCCATAACAAAAGCATGTCCTCGTTGGTTAATTCATTCAAAACTCACTCCCTCATTTAGCAAACGAAAAATTATCTAAAATAATCTTTTTTCTTCATACTTTTTCAAAAATAATTTCAATTTGCTCTGTCACCGGAAATAATCTCACATTTCCGCATGTATGCGAGTTTTGCGTCGCCGTTAAAAAGCTAACGCTCATTTTACAAATTTTTTTGAAAAATACATGTTTTTCGCAAATAAATGAAAGAAGTGATTATTTTAAGCAAATTTACTTTTTTCTTTTTTTAATTTTAAATTTTAACTTTATTTTTTAAAAAATATAACAGTACACTTTTGTTAGATATTTGTCTAATTTTTTTTAAAAAACTATAACAATTTACAAATTTTTTTTATGTTCTAGCATAATTGACATATTTGGTACTCCTCCCGTTCCCCATAGATCTTTCCAAATGCCTTTTTTCTTTGTCTACAATAGATCTTCCTATTTATTTTTTAACAATTAAAATACCACAACTACCTCCACTTACTTTATTTATTACACCTCACCAACCTCATTTAATACACTCCATCCATTTTCATTAAAGGTATTATGATAGACTTTCACCTTTTTTCAACTCTCCTTAAAAACCACAAATATATATTATATCTTTGACATTGTAGTTCTCATAGAGATTGTATAACGTGGCACTGTGATACTCTCACGGAAAATGGACAGGGTTGATTTTTTTTATTGGATCAGTGCAGATTAAAAAAATACTACGTAAATTTTGAATTTTTTAAAGAATAACATAGAAGTCTTATTTTGATTCTTTTTCTATATTTTATTCATAATTTAGTTTTTCTCACTTTTCTTTTCTTATTCAAACAAAAGATAAATTGGAACAAAAGGAGGTATAGTTTTCCACCTTTTATTAAACTTGGGATATGGATAATGTGTTAATGAACGTTGCGCAATTGACAAATACTTTAAATATTAAAAGGTTTGAATACCTAAAACTATAATAGAACATAAGTATATTAAGGATATAATCTCTTCATCTCACCAAATACCTAATATTAGTTGTACTACTTGTAATCAATCTATAATCAAAATCCAATTTAATCGTATAATCTGTCTAAGCCATGGACTCCCCGGATAAGGCCAATGTCCCCGTAAAATGTGGGCCGGCTCGTCAATCATCAACTGGCTCCGCCTTTACTTACGACGACAGAATCATATCAGATCTCTATACTTTAATTAACACGGAGTACTGTGCCGTTATTAATTCATTTTTTGATCGGCTGTTTAACACTTAAAAATAATTATGCTCCTATAAACACCGCTCCCTTGTCGGTAATGCCCCCACTCAAATCTCAATTAACTCCTCTCTCCCTCTCTCTCTCTCTCTCTCTACACTCTCCATGGCGACATTTTCTCACTCTTTCTTCTTCTTCAGTCTCGTCGTCTTCGTTCTCACAATTCCGGCTGAAATCGCCGCTGCGTCGGCTGATCAGCCGGCTAAAACGTATATATTTCGAGTCGACAGCCACACGAAGCCGGCGATTTTCCCTACCCATTACCACTGGTACTCTTCCGAATTTGCCGAGCCAGCACACATCCTTCACGTTTATGACACCGTTTTTCATGGTTTCTCAGCCTCCCTCAGTCCGTCGCAGGCCGCTTCGGTGCTCCGGCACCCATCCGTCCTCGCATCTTTCGAGGACCGCCGGAGGCAGCTTCACACCACTAGATCGCCTCAATTTCTAGGGCTCAGCAACCAGCGCGGTCTCTGGTCCGAATCTGATTACGGCTCCGATGTTATAATTGGGGTTTTCGATACCGGAGTTTGGCCGGAGAGGAGAAGCTTCTCCGATCTGAATCTCGGCCCCGTTCCTGCCCGTTGGAAGGGGGTTTGCGAAACAGGTGTGAAATTCACCGCTCGTAATTGTAATAGGAAAATCGTTGGAGCTCGATTTTTCTCGAAAGGCCATGAGGCGAGAGCATTCGGCGGCGGTATTAACGATACGGTGGAGTTCCGGTCCCCTCGAGATGCGGATGGCCACGGCACTCACACGGCGTCGACGGCCGCCGGAAGGCACGCTTTCCAAGCTAGTATGTCGGGTTACGCCTCTGGAATCGCTAAAGGTGTTGCCCCCAAAGCTCGATTGGCTATCTACAAAGTCTGCTGGAAGGACGGCGGTTGTATGGACTCCGACATCCTCGCCGCTTTCAACGCGGCGGTTGCGGACGGTGTGGATGTTATTTCGATCTCGATTGGTGGAGGCGAGGGCGTCTCGTCGCCCTATTACCTGGATCCTATCGCCATAGGAGCATACGGCGCCGTTTCGAGAGGTGTGCTTGTGGCCGCATCCGCGGGCAACGACGGACCTAACCTCATGTCCGTCACTAACGTTGCTCCGTGGCTGCTGACGGTGGGAGCCGGCACGATCGACCGGAAATTCCCGGCAGAAGTAATCCTGAGCGACGGAAGGAAGTTCTC
Source organism: Cuscuta campestris (assembly GCA_900332095.2). NCBI lineage: Eukaryota > Viridiplantae > Streptophyta > Magnoliopsida > Solanales > Convolvulaceae > Cuscuta > Cuscuta campestris. The sequence goes on from OOIL02002491.1 coordinate 233,436, forward strand.
TGGGGTATCACTGTACGCGGGGTCTCCATTGAAGGACAAAATGTATCCCTTGGTATTCCCAGGCAAATCTGGGATGCTCTCTGCTTCACTGTGTATGGAGAATTCACTCGACCCCAAAGAAGTCAGTGGGAAGATTGTAATATGTGATCGGGGGAGCAATCCGCGGGTGGCGAAGGGACTGGTGGTGAAGAAAGCTGGAGGAGTTGGGATGATACTTGCCAACGGCGCCTCCAACGGCGAGGGCCTTGTTGGGGATCCTCACCTCTTACCTGCTTGCTCGGTCGGATCACGCGAAGGGGACGCCATCAAATCCTTCTTAGCTTCCAATCCAAACGCCACTGCAACAATCAACTTCTATGGGACTGTGCTCGGAGTGAAACCAGCACCGGTGGTGGCTTCCTTCTCCGCCAGAGGCCCCAATGGACTCAACCCTGAGATACTGAAACCGGACTTGATCGCCCCCGGAGTGAACATCTTGGCTGCCTGGACGGACGCGGTCGGCCCGACCGGATTAGATTTGGACACCCGGAAAACCGAATTCAGTATCTTGTCTGGTACTTCCATGGCTTGTCCTCACATCAGCGGTGCAGCTGCCTTGCTTAAATCCGCCCACCCCGATTGGACGCCGGCGGCAATAAGATCAGCCATGATGACCACCGCCAGCATCGTTGATAACAAACTGCAGTCCATGATGACGGAGAAGTCCACCGGTGGAAAAGCCACTCCGTACGATTTTGGTGCAGGCCACGTGAATCTGGGTCTGGCAATGGACCCTGGACTCGTCTATGATCTGACCAACGAAGACTACATTTCCTTCCTGTGTGCAATTGATTATTCTCCCAAGACAATCCAGGTGATCACGAGATCGCCCGTGAGTTGCCCGTCTAGAAGAAAGCCATTGCCCGAGGATCTGAACTATCCCTCCATTGCAGCGCTGTTTTCAACCTCAGCTAGAGGGAGCACGAGCAAGACATTCTCCAGGACAGTGACGAACGTGGGGCAGATAGATGCGGTGTATACTGCCAAGGTTGAGGCCCCAAAGGGAGTGAGCGTGACAGTGATGCCACAGAAGCTGGTGTTCTCGGAGAAGGTGAGGAAACTGAAGTACTATGTGACCGTCAGGCTGAGCGGCAAGGAAGGGATGTTCGATGACGACTCGGGTGCTCTTTTTGGGTCGCTTTCTTGGACCGACGGGAAGCATGTGGTTAGGAGCCCCATAACTGTGACCCAACTTGCGCCATTGTAGACTTTGAGAGCCTTTGGATTAACTGAACAGCTCTGATCAGAATGAAAGAAAGAAACAAAGTGACGCAGCAGACTCAAATATAGCTTGACCTTGTGCTACTACACCTTATATAGGAAGTGGGAGAGCAGAACTTCGATCTGAGAAGAAGCAATTATTTTCCAGGATTTGGGGTTTCAGTTGTTTTGCCACTCCACCCTTTTACAGGCTTTACCTTTTACTTCTTGGTTTATTTGTTTAGCTCTTGGCTTTACCTTTAAATGCTGTCTTCTTATATTATACGTCGAGTGAATGAAATTGAAAACAATGATAGATTTCCAGTGCTCCTCCAGAATTAAGAATTGAAATCACAGAATTATATACGAGGAAAAACCTGCGTTGCAATGCGCTTGCACAGTAGCACACTTGCAATATAAAGATAAAGGTGATTGTTCAAGAAGAATGTTGATACATCATACTCTTCAACTAAAGTTCTTCCGCTGTACCAAAAAAAAAAACTATACAAAAAACAAGAAAATATAATCATGTTTTTACAATTTCATTTTTATTCTTTAGTTTTCCATCTCTCCAAATACATTTACCAATCATTACTTTCATAAGTTTGTTTTCCTAATCAACAACAAAAAACACGAACAATAACAGAGAGTTACTCTTTCTTTGCCGCCGGCAACCTCCACATTGGCCATGGTAGCAGGGGGTAAACACAGATAAGTTTAGCAATCAATATGTAGATTGTGGTGGGAAACAGTTTTGGTGGGCAGCCAGGTGATGCCACAAGCCCACAACTGTCCGTTGGTGGTCAGCAGGGGCGTGCCAGCCACCGTGTTTTGCAAATTTCAATTTTTGGATAACACTTCACAAATTTAAAAGAATGAAAAAAATGAGACAATTTAATATCTAGCAAAAAATCGTGTATACATTTTTTGTTTCACATTATCCTGAGAATTGAAATAAATCCTATTGGTGAACTGGCATCTTCAAAATAGTGAAATTAGGCCACCACTGACAAGAGGTAACACAATTATAAATCCAAGAAGATCCACTTTTCTTCTTCTTCTCTCCCGACCATTTGTTCTTTCAATTGAGAAAGAAATGGTTAATAAATGCACAATTTGAATTAACTAATAAACAGTCAATACTTGTAAGAGAAACCATGATAGGATCATATTTCTCCATGGGCATTACAGCTTGGAAGAGACAGATATAACCCGAATTCAGTGGTTCCATACCCCCCAAAAAAGGAACCACCCCTTCCCTCCAAATTCCAAAGAAATGCTGTGTAATTATTTTGAGAAATGGTAAATTAGAAGGTATATCTTTGGGAAAACCTTTCTTGGCATCAGGAAGACGTCCTTCCTTTGGAGAGACCTTGGAGTCCTATAATTCATGGGGATTAACGAATTAGATCTAAGGAAAAGATACGGGCATACAGCCATAAGAAAGCATTACTTCAATCTATATTTGGGATTTTAAACAAACTTACATACCTTCCTGCCAGGAACAAACTTACATACCTTCCTGCCAGGAACAAAAAAAAAAGAAAGAGGAAATAAGAGACAGAGAGAAAGAGCGTACGCCAAGCGAAGCATAATAGGAGCGCAATTCTTGCTGGAGATCAAAGCGCAGAGGTCCCGGCGAGCTCTCTCGATCTCCTTGAGGTACTCGGCGTCGACGATTGGCCTTGCCATTTTCAGTGATCGGAAAATCGGATAAACCCGCTGAGCTTTGACTTGGGAAACAACGGAAATCCTCCGTCTTCCATTTTTATAATGTACTCTCCATTTTTGGAGACTTCTTCTCACGAAGCGACAGTATAGGATGGGCCCGTGGAAAGCCCATTGAGATTCTCAGTTCTGTTATGAATAAGTTAAGAGCTTGTACCCGTAAAGGATTTTTAAAATAAAATTTGGTTTCTTACAATTATTGTTTTTTAGACATTTTCCTCTGCACTTATTAAGGCATTATTATGAAGAAATTGTGTTTTTAGGTATAAGTAAATGTAAATAACATAGAGTCCCCCTGATACATTTAGTACCCGAGTCTCCAAATTAAGGTCTGATTCAATATTTATATGATCAAGTTTTATTCATTTTTTGTCTATTTTCATTCCTCATTTAAAAAAGTAACAGTCATAACACTTCATATTTTATAAACATTTTGATATAGTTTTAGAGTGTACTCCATATATTTTGGGTACTTTTATTTTTTTCTACGTTAATTTTGAATTTAATAAAAGAACAACTTTAATCAAAACATAGACAATATCTATCGAACCGGCGTCCTCTTGCCATCCCGGATGGTTAAGCCAAACGAATCGAGAATGGCTAAAATACCTCTCATTAAGGAGATGCAAACAAAATCTATGTAACCGTTATTATTAGACTGAGAATGACAATAATGACCTCTTGATCATTAAAAAAACAACACTTGGAAGGGAACAAAGAATCTTTAAAGCAAAAGCTACTTAAGAAAGAGTAATCCCTTGTCATCTTGGTGAAAACGGATTGGGCTTCATTCTGATTACTTTCACAGAATCCTTTGAAAGAAACATTATACATGTATTCTAATGTATGTAATCCATACACGCGGTAAGCACAACCCTTCTGTAAAACCTATGATAACAACGCATAACCTTTGGTGAACCCGGAGATGAACGCACAACAACACGAACAAACAACAAATTGAAAGAAATAGATACAGACAACAGCAACAAGAACATGATAATAATGTACTCCAACATGTGCCATATAGAGCGGCAGAAGTACTAGGCTCACAGCAAGAGTAAGAAAAGGGGATGCATGACATCTTCATCTTCATCTTCAGGAGGAAGGACTAAGAAGTAGGATTCCAAGTCAGCTCAATTTGTATCTTCCCGTTCTTTGAATCAATCAGATGGTACTTCTCGTTGATCCTTCTATTCTGAACCACGTCTGAGAGGTTGATATCAACGTACCCCAATGTTTCCTGATTCATTATTTTATAAAACCAATCATTTGTCATCATATCAAAGATTGCATTTGAAGCATATAACTGCTAAGTACAGTCATATTATCGTATAAAAATTTGACCGAGTTCATTCAATCTTTGTTGCCTTCCATGAATGCTGGTGGACTAAAAGGTCTTTAGTCAATTACAACTTTGACATTGAATTCCTTTTGTTCAGAAACACTACCTTATGGTGCAGAAAAGAAGTCCTTGTACTGACAACTTGTACATGCAGCTTTTCATCCAAAGGAGGCTTCTTCAAGATAAATTCAAACTCCTCTTCCCATCTCGGATCGCTGGTTTTCTTCTGTTGCTGCAAAAGCAATTATAGAGGTTTAGAAAGCATAAATGTTAATCTACACGGAATACAAATGGATTTTTACCATTTTATCTGAATGTTGATTGACCAACAGAATATGGAGTAACTTTTTTTGAACAGTAAAAATGTATGACATCAGAGAGGAAAATGTTTAGCATGCAAAAAAAAAATCAGGAATGTTTACCTTTGTCTTTCTCTCCTCCCCTTTGAAAGTGATCTGTGCATATGGGTTAGTTTGGTGCTTTCCCTCAACATCTTCAGCTCCGTGGATTATTACTGTAAGCATACCTCCTTCTGGTGGTGTCCCTTCTGGAGCTTTGTTAGTTGCAGACTCTGAAATATCTTTTACCTCGTCCTCCCCTTTGAGAGGCTTGTATGTTAGTTCCATCGTGATCTGCCCACGTGACTTGTTGTTCTGAACGTCATTCGGATCCATTGTCTTTAAGAGATCAAGTGTCATGGTTTTGGTTTCATCAGGGGTTAGATCCTTGAGTGGGATAGCATTCATGCCCATCTTTTCGTGTTTCCCAACCTGACAAAAGAATTGAAACACCAAGATAAATCAAGGGTGCGTTTGGAACTCGGAAAATACTTGGCAAAGAGAACAGGGAGAAAAATAGAAATGAAAATTGGAAAGAGAGAAAACACTCGTAAAATATTAGCTCAAACTCAATAAATATATTTTAGATGTTTTTTCAAATTCATTTTATTTATTCATACGATATAATGACTAAGAAATCTAAATATATATAAATCAATTTTAAGAATTAAAACCAAACAATTTTAAGAATTATTCCCTTTGCAGTTTCAAACAGATAACCAAACACGGTGAATAAGTGAGAACTCATAACATTGACGTGCGTAAATTACCTGTTCCCAATCATAAACATATATCTCAAGTACTTGAGATTCTGGATCTTTAACAACCATTTGAAAGTCCTGATTCCACTCTGGATTTAAATTTTTGTGCTTCACAGAAGTCTTCTTTGATGGGGCCTTTGACTCTGTGAGTTTGAGTTTGACATAGGGATCAGAAGCTCCAAGTAAATCTTTCTTTCTCAGGTTTGTTGCTCTACAAATCTTCACGTGAAGAATCCCTACAGGCCGTTTTGTGGCTCTACACATCACATAAGTTGCTAAACACATTTAGTTATCCACAAAACTAAACCATAAAGCTGTGGTAAAAAAATTGAAGTCAGAAGCATACACTGAAGGGTCTAAAATTTGCACTTCCAGAGCTTTAGGCCACAGATACATGTTAGCCACCTGATCTTTAATGATGTCCTGCAGAGGATGCTCTTTCACGTTTTAGTTTTTGCTCGTGCAAGTAAGCATAAAGTGAAAATTGCCATAATGCACTATGGAATGTACTTTATTTCAACCATATAGCACACAATGATATGTAATATGAATCAGACTCTTTCTTTCAAAAAATGAAAGTGTTGATAAGGAGGAAACAATTGATATACACAATAAACTATAATTTGAAAAGATCAGAATAAGGTAATAAACAGTCACTATAATTGTTCCCTGCATGGGTTCCACCATCCTACCAGATTAAAAGAAACTTTAAAATCACAGCTTGACAACAAAAAAAGCATAAAATAATTTCTCATTAAAAAAATAAGCCGCCTTGAGTCATAAACCCATAGTGCATAAATGTGAATATATCGCCTTCATTTATCCATATATGCCATTTCAGAACAATTCTATTTGAGGATTTTGAGCTTATGAAACAANGGGGGGGGGGGGAGAGAGAGAGAGAGAGAGAGAGAGAGAGATAAAAGTAGAAGGTGAAATACCTGGATAAACCCGTATAACCCAGGAATTGACATGAGATCAGCACCAAGAATCTTCAAACCAAAGTCAACATGTGGCTACAAACGCCAAAAATAGGCACTTGAGGGGATAGTGGAAAAAAAATGACCCCAATATGTACCCCATTCTAAAACATTAGTGTGTACTAAGGCTCCATTTGGGAATACCATTTGTAATTAGCGTTAAAGTTTTGGATAAGTTTTTAAAGGTGTGGACGAGCGTCCAAAAACGCTAAAGCTAAAAGCAATTTTTGGATGGCATTTTTGAAAAACCAAAGCTAGACTCTAATGCTAATGCCAAACGGGGCATATGGCGTTGAGTGAACCAAAGTTAACTCAAAAAATACAATTGTGCAAGCATTTAAAATTTGGCGTTAACTTTTTCACGCAAATTTGTGTTAATTTTTGGTATGGCATTTATATCATCTTCCCTCCTGTTTCATTTTCCATTTTCCTAAAATCAGTGAAAACACCAATTAACCATCTACGTGGCAGTATGTACGTAAACAAACCTGATTTCAAAAATAAAACAGAAACATAAAGTGTCAATTTCATTATTTACACAGAATAAGCAAGTTAAGAAGATTTTTTTTAATATAAAGTTATTTAGCATCTGAAGATAGCATGATTGAGTAAACTGCCTGGATTCACATTTAAAATAGTGTTTCTAGATGTTATTATGGCAGTTTCCCAAATTTGTATTAGGAATCATAGAAGCGTTAGGAGTTTAATTATTACTGAGTCCTCCGTAATAATAGTTTAACAATTTTATAGCGGGATTCCCACTAAAAAAATTTGCGTCCCTGAATTTATTGAGTACCCCACAATATGGATATACATATGTAGTAGTGTTTGAAACAAATGATATTCTTCATGATATTCAATATATTCAGCTATATTGAAATGCCTATGCAGTAATAATTATTTCTTTGGCTTTGTTAAATTTCAAACATGTACCTACAAAGAATCAAAGATGACCACAATTTTCTATAAATGAGGAGCATAATGGCATGACAAGTAACAATATACCGAGTTCCAGTTCAATTTGTGGAATTCTCTTTTACTAGTTACGGAGTAGGAGATTTCTAGACATTAAAGCCAAGTGATACCTTATCCATAAGTGACACAATTATTTTGCTGAAACAAGGAAAGCTTGGGACCAAAGGCTTAAGGGTGATACGTGGGGCTGCAAAGATTTGAAAGTCTACAACCTGAAATATCCATTATTAGGTTATTTTTTAATCAAGATTTTAGCAAAAAGAAGAAGAAGAAGAAAAAGAGAAGTATCTATATTTATAGACAAATGCAAAACCTGGGCAGTTGCTTTTAAACCAAATGCTTTAACAAGAACAGTGATATTAGGATTCCCTGCCCATTTAAGGGATGGCTCCATGATTAATTCCTTTTCATCAGTAAGATAGACCTTCATACCTGGAAGAGAACAAAAACTGTAAAAACTTAGAGATGGAAATGAACACATATTCACAAGAGAAACCGGACTGCCTTACACACCCACTTTGGATGTCAATTCCCAAAATAATAAGCATATGCCAACCAAAAAACTGAAAAATGTAATTGGATGAATTTATCACTCGAAAAAATATTTACCAAACATGCTACGTTTGCCCCACAACCCTTCAAAACTATATACGAAATAAGGAGAAATAACAGATTCATAAATGATCAATCATCCAAGACAAGAACCTTGCAGTGTTGGAGGCAAAGACCCCAGAGTCAGCGTCTCAGATTCGACAGAGTCAATTTTATACTTTGGGATTTGCTCGGCAATGATCGGTTTAGCAATGGTCTTGGCAGTCCTACATATGGCCTGTCAAAGGGAACGGGCCGAGAGTGGATAATATGGCCTTCTAACGTTGGATTATCAAAACAATGCCAAAAACAGAGAATTACCTTGTCCAAATAGGGCCACATGTACTCAAGGAACTTGTTGATCCAGTCAACCTTAAAATAAGTGGGGGAAATGTATCAGGTTCTAAGAAGTTGAGTTAGAATGGAATGCAATGAACTGCACAATAAAGGTCACAAAAAAAACATACTCGGTCATAATCTGGATTCTTTACCCAAAGAGGGATTTCTGAGATCAATTTTTGCAAAGCTTGAGTGTCTTGCTCAACCAGCGGCCGGATGACAGGGTCCTGATCATGTCGAAAACACATTTCTCATTCATCTAATTTCTTAACAAGAAGAATGCATGCCAGTGCCCATAAATGGATAAATATCTAATAGCTAAAGGACATAATTTCTGCATTACAACCCTTTACAAACAAGGAAATTGCACCAACTAGGAGCTCAAAACTGCTTTAGCATTGCTAGCTACTTAAACGAATTCAAATAATTTAAAGAATTGTTTATAGATGAAGAAAAAAGAAAGTACCTTAACATCGGTGGGGAGGAAATAGATGAAGAAATAGTAGCCAACCACGAGCCCGGCCGTCAAGCCAACTCCAAATCCACAAAACCCAATGATGGAACTGAAGAAGCCCATTTCTGCACCGCCGTAATTCAGTTCAGGGGAAATCCCATCAACCTCAACTAAGCTCAACCTCTCAAAACTCTCAATACCTCAACTCTAATAAAACTCAGAACTCCTTACCCGAGTTTCCCATATTCCCAAGCTTCCTCGAACAAATTGATTTTTTTTTTAATTTTGTTTTTTTAAAGCAGAATCGGACAGACTTACTCCGCATATAGATATATGGGCCCATTTTTTTTCAAAGATACCTCATCCTTTACAAAATATTAATCCATCCCAGATTTGATTACAAATTGGAGATTACGAGAAAAAATATCTCATTTTTTAAAATTATTTTATTTAGAAATTAGTATATCGATAAAAAAATAAAAATTACATATTAAAAAGCTATATCAAAAGTTCTACAAAACAAGAAGTGACAAAAATAATTTATTTTATGAAATCGCGTAAATAAACAAAAGTTATCGAGAGGAGAGAGAAAAAAATTGTAATCAAATTAGAGACGGAATGAGTAGTTATAATCTTGTTTTTTGAGAATTGAAATTCTATGAAATTGATTTGGATGGAATTGAATTCTCCCGTTCCAGTTCATTTTTTGCACTACCAAATCCAATTTTATATATTTTTATACTACAAAATAATATAATTGAAATTACTCCGTATTACCTATAATTCCAATTTTATAATTTGAATTCCGCATACCAAACACAGTCTCAGTGACACTAATATTGTGGGCATAAAAATTAAAATTGAAAAAAGAAAAGTTAAACTCCACTATGAACAAAAAAAAACTGGTCTGGTCCTCAACTGGGTTTTCTGGAAAGGTCAGTCCTAAATCCGGTCGGGCTAGATCCAGTCGTGAAGTGATGATGATCTTGGTCCACAATGGCCATCTCTATAACGAAATCCTACTCCTCGTGCAAATGAGAGGGGAGGAGTACCAATCCGCTTTTCGCGGGAATTCACAACGACGGTAACCAATCTTGTCTCGCACCTTTCCCCCTCCCCGTCTCCATACCCATTCTATTCAGAAATTCCCCTTTTGAAACAGACTCCTTTTCTATATCCTAATTTATTATTATTATTACTCCGTAATAATCAATCAATAAAGGAGAAGGGGAAGTAGCCTTTCTCGTCAGCGAAGCAACAACCTCTGGAAGATTAGAAGTCGGGGAATAATTCAATTGATGGCTTCGGAGTATAAATGGGTTCGAATTTTGGGTAGGCCTTGCCTTTCTTGTCTCCTAAAATTCATTGCTTTTCGAGTGGGTATTCAACCATCATTTTTTTTATCAGTATGTTTTGGCTTGATGATGCATATTTCTGGGTCTAATAATCCCTAGCATTGCTTGCTTTCGATTTCTTGTTTGAAATGGAATGAATATTCTTTTTTTAGTTGATACCTTACGACCCAAGTTTTGGGTTTTCTAATCGGGACAATGCGTCCTTTTCTTTCTTTCTTTCTTTCATTAAATATTACTAGAGGAGGGCTTGGATTCATGGTCAATGTCTCGTGGAGCATTGGATTCGTGGTCCTTTGAGCTCGAGGAGGCATGCTTCTGTGATATCATCCCCGCGGAGTTTCCATGTGGTGACTAAATATTGACAGGGGAAAAAAATCATGACATTTGTGATGGTTAAGGACTCGGGGAAAAGGAATGTTTTGGTAGGAGTCCGGTTTGATAGCAGCCACACTGCAGAGTTGATTGATTGGGCTCTGGTGAAGGTTGCTGATCCCGGGGACTGTGTGGTTGCTATTCACGTTTGTAGCAATTCAGGTATAACTTTCTAGCTTCCTTCCATGTGTGTTAAGAATAAGGCTGGATCGTCGTCATGGTAATGCATTTGTGTTGCCGTTTTAGACTCTAATGCTGAAGGCAAATACTCGTTGGATAGTTATATGGAGGGTTACAGCGGCATATGTACTGAAAAACAGGTTAGATATTTCCCAGTTGAGATGTCAAACTAACATTTTATACAAACGCTGGCCTGGCCCGGCTGGTGGGGGTGAAGAAAAGAAGAATTAATTAAGATACTATGGTGGGTGGGGGATTTCAGGTTTATCTTAAAGCACAGGTTTTGAAAGGAAGTTCCATTAGAAAGGTGCTGGTGAGGGAAGCAAAGAAGAATGGTGCTGTAGCTGTGATAGTCGGCACGAGCATGGCCGTAGCTCTTGGGTAAGTAAGGGATACTAAATGTACATACACTATTGCATTAGTTAATTTGTTGATTGGGGGAGGCTTGTCTCTTTTAGGGGCCGGACTTCCATTGCTAAATACTGCGTAAGACGACTGCCCACCTCTGTTGAAGTCATGGCCATTGACAATGGGAGGATTGTGTTCAGAAGAGGACCCAATTCACGTCAATACACAGGTTCAATTTAATGATCAGCTCTACTTGAGTTATAGAACTAGAGTATTTGGTTTTTCTCTTCTCTTTGAAGAAAAAAAAAAGAGTAACAAAATTGTATCTTGATGGTGGTAGGGGCTGCTGGAGATCCTAGACCAAGTTTCTTCTATAAGGAAGGAAGTAGCACGTTATGGGAAAGCCAATCTGAACCTGGCGGATTGGGAAGGCGTAGCCTTAGACAAATATTGAGAGAAGAAGACCGTGGTGATGATACAAAGGATGTAGGAGGGTGTGATATTGAACCCGGATGGCCCCTTCTTCGAACTGAACCCCTTAAGAATAAGGTTTGGCATAACTTAATCCCACCAAGAGGTAAGAATTGTCAAACATTTTTCAAAGAGTTTAATTATTATTGTTCATAGTTAATGGACCTGACACACTCTTCAACAGATGATACTGCTCTTGCTAAGCTAGTCAGGAAAATGTCAGTGGTTCAGTGGGTAATGACATTGCCAAACAGGTCTTTGTTACACTCTCCTAGATCCCATTATAGACCAAAGAGCGAAAGCACCTCCGAAGAAGAAGAAGAAAACTGCAGCTTTTCAGATAAGAGTGGAAACAGTGATTTGAAGATTCTGATTGATTTGAACTCTTCTGCTTTCAAATGGTTCAGTTATAGTGTTCTCAGAGCATCCACTTGTCAATTCTCATCCGGTTAGTTGAAATGTTAGTTGACTATATCTAAATCCCTCTTAAAACTAGCCTTTTTTACTTACATACCGGTGAGTTGTGCAGAGAACTTAATTAGTGAAGGAGGCTGTAACAAAGTATACAAGGGACTTCTTCCCAATGGAAAACGAGTTGCTGTCAAGATTCTAAAATTATCACAAGAAACTTGGGCAGATTTCACACGGGAAATCGGCATCATGGCTGCAGTCAAACACAAAAACATTGTGCCCCTACTTGGAATTTGTATTAAAGACCATGATTTGATATCTGTTTACAATCTTTTCTCTAAGGGAAACTTGGAAGAAAATTTACATGGTAAGTTTGAGTGTTCAACAAACAATTTTTTCCCATTCTATTCTTTCAGAAGTGAATATTGCAAATATAACAATGGAAACCAACATGCGATGAACTATGGGCTTGACTTTCTGTGATGAAACTTCAAGTCTAAATACGATGATCCTAACACAATTATGAATTCTATCAAATAAAATGTAATCGTAATCTGGAGTTTATTGTCATGTTAGGAAAGGGAAAGACAAAATCTTTGCTGTCTTGGCCAGTAAGGTTTAGAATAGCCATAGAGATTGCCGAAGCCCTGGATTACCTGCACAATGAATGCCCTCAGCCTATCATCCACAGAGATGTCAAGTCATCAAATATTCTTCTTGGCGATCAGTTTGAACCAAAGGTATTCTACCTATCTCATCACACACTGCACGAGTTAACTCACTCCAAGATGTGCTCTGCTAGTTGGCTGTTTGTTTGCAGTTATCTGACTTTGGGTTAGCGATATGGGGACCCACAACTACACCCTTTGTGACCCATACTGATGTGCTGGGAACCTTTGGTTATCTTGCTCCGGAGTATTTTATGTATGGAAAAGTGAGTGACAAAATTGATGTCTACTCCTTTGGCGTTGTGCTTTTGGAATTGTTATCCGGGAGAAGAGCCATTGGATTTGAGACTCGTGGTGGTCAAGAAAGCTTAGTTATGTGGGTAAGAAGTGTTAAGAGTCTCTCATATAGGCAAATTACTCCTAATCTTGAGCTTGATGGGCAGAAATACTCCTACTCATCTTTCATGGTAAACCTTATGTAATTTTATTTTTCAGGCAAAGCCAAAATTAGAGAGAGGGAATTTGAAAGGCATACTTGATGAAAATTTGAATGTAAATGGAGATGATGAATCTCTGGTGCAAAGAATGGGTCTTGCAGCAAGAATGTGCCTTACACAATCAGCTCGTACTCGTCCCAATATCGGACAGGTAAAAAACGAATAGGGAGTTTAAATTTGATATATATGTACAGACACCAATATAGAACACACATTCCAATCCTACACCAGATACTGAAGATGATAAGAGGAGGGAAAGAGATTGATGAAGAAATGCACATACAAGCTGAGAATCAACATGATTCGAAGAACATGGAAATGGATGGGAACGATGATGAAGTTTATCCCGAATTAAGTGCAGCAGAGTCACACTTAAGTCTTGCCTTGCTCGACGAGAATGAGTGCTCCTCATCATCATTCAGCAGTGTGGATCATAGCAGCCCACCATCTGTGGAAGCATACATGAACAAAAGATGGAGCAGATCTTCAAGCAGCTTTGACTAGCCTCTTTCTGCACATCTCTATATACTTTAGCTAACTTCTTGTTTTACGGTCATACAAAAAATCTGGCACCCACTGATGAGGTGTTTCATTTGAGTTTTAGGGTGTAGACAGCAGGAAGTGTTTCTGCTCAGTTTCACTTGGCAAAAATCCAATAATAAATTTCAGAATGTTAGTTTCAACTCTTATACAGTAGCAATTTTTATCTTTTATTGAAGTGAATTGAAAAAACGATGAACTGAGACTTGGAATAATTTAGTTTTTATCCTTTTTTTGGTACAACAATAATTTAGTTTTAATTTATATTTGTTGTAGTGGGATTCAATTGAGTTGTTGTTGTTGTAATTTATATTTGTTGTGGACTTGAAATTACAATTATTAACTAAAGTGGGTCATATTTTCCCCGATAGGACGGGAAGCTCAAAGTATTAAATTTAAATTTAGAGTGTTTGGCATTGCGTTTTTTTTTTCCAGAATTTAGCTTATGTTTTAAGTGATAATCATTTTATTCTGTTTAGCATACCAATTTCTGCTTTTCTTCACGACCATTTTCTACATACCCACAAGTTAATCATTTCCAAACACCCTCTCAAACTCATAACCTATTTGAGAGTAATTATCAAATTTTTTTCTCTCACAAATTTTTTTGTTTGAACTAAAAAATAATGTCTCAACAATATCATATAAAGATTCACCAAAATTTGCCTACATAAAAATGGTTCCATATTTCATTTTTTGGTATGTCTTAAAATAAGGTCCTTCTTTCACTCATCATAATAATCATACCAATTTCAAATCAAAACCTTATTGGGGAGGGGATGGCCAACATGTAAAAGTCCCCTACTTTTATTTGTTTGAAAGGGTAAAAGTCCTACTTGTGTAAAAATGCCAAGTAGCTAACCCAAACACGTCCTTGAAAAACAATGGGTGGGGAATATGGAATGATTGTCCTTGGCCGCGAGAAACGGAGAAAGAGAGTTACGGAATATAACCTGACCCCATCTCCCTGCATTCGTATCTCCCCCGGCCTGTTCAAACTTTTGACATACTCTTTGTATTTCCATCTTTTTTCTGGGATTTTTCAATTGTGATGACTTAGTTCTTCTTTACCCCCCCCCCCCCCCAAGGTAAACTTTCTTTCGCATTCAATTCCTACTAAAAGTTCCCAAATTTACCGCTTGTAATGGCTGATTGATGGGTTGTCGTTAAAGACCCTTTCTGGATAAACCCAGATTTGGCGCCTGCTAATTTGAAGTCTTAGGTTTAAAGATTCAATTTTTCATGTTGATCATTGTCTATCTGCCTGTCTTTTCTAGGGTTTGATTGTCTTGTCGGTGCAAGGAGGCCATACATATATTAGTTCAGGGAAAAAAATGGAGGATGCAGAAAGCAGCTTAACGGACAGCTTTTGGAATGAGCTTTTGAAGGACAGTCATGCCTGCACTCATGCCCACACCTGCAACCCACCTGGGCCTGACAACTCACACACCCACACTTGTTACCATGTCCACACCAAAATCGTGCCGCCTGTCGCTTCCGGCGACCATGATAAGGCGGCACCCAGCGGCGAGGACACTGCCGAATCCGTGGATGACAGGAAGGAAGGAAAGAAACGGCCGTTGGGGAACCGGGAAGCGGTCCGCAAGTACAGGGAGAAGAAGAAGGCAAGGGCGGCATTGTTGGAGGAAGAGGTTGTGAGGCTGAGGGCTCTAAACCAGCAACTGGTGAAGAGGTTGCAAGGGCAGGCCGCGCTTGAAGCTGAGGTGGCAAGGCTCAAGTGTCTGCTTGTGGATATAAGGGGGAGGATTGAGGGCGTGATCGGGTGCTTTCCATACGAAAAGCAGCAAATGAGGAGCCGCAGAGATGATGTGAACCATTGCAATGTTCAATGCAATGGGAGAGATTCACTCTATTGCTTCCAACCCGGCGGTGGTTCAGGAGGAATGGGTTCGGAGGGGACAATGTTGAACCACCAAGGATTCGACAATTGTGGTTTCAAGAGCCTGCAGTGTTTGGGGGGTGCAAATCAGCTGATTTCGGAAATGAAAGAGATTACCAATGTTTCTGGTGGAAGTGAGAAAAAGAGTAGTAAGAGAATTACCGAGCAGTAAGAGAAAAAGAGTAGTAAGAGAATTTCGGAAATGAAAGAGATTACCAATGTTTCTTGGCTTCTTTTTTTTGTTTTTAAATTTTTCGAGCAGCAGGTAAGAACAAGAACATCTACTTAGATTCTCATCCTGGATATTATGTTTTCTTTGTAAATGTATAGAGTGGGTATTTGTCAGAAACAAACGCCATTATTCTGAAATGGTTTTGTTTCCCTTGAATGCTTAATCTGTTAGAGAGAGAGAGAGAGAGAGAAAGCTGATCTGTGAACAGGTGATTAGCAAGTTATCCAACTGATGTCTGAAAACCATTAATGACATGACAAATGTTCCAGGGATCATCCATCGCATGAATTCCAGCCCCTCCTACATGTTTTAAAGCTCTCAACAGAAAAGCAACACATTCAAGATCCATCAATCTGCAGCTCATCCTCGTCTTCGTCACGGTATTCATGCGATTCGAGAAAGTCTCCGTATTGATGGAAAAACGATTTTCCTCAATTACGGAGTAATAATGTATGACTGAAACGGTATAACATACGCAAATGACAGAAAAATGTGATCGATGATTAGGAGTTAAACCTCATATGTACTCACATTTTCCAATACAATAAATAAATATTCTGTATTTCTTTTTATGCCTAATTCCCCCGAGCAGAGCAAAAGCTAGGGGAAGATTGAGCGTGAGCTATTGGAAGCATTGTGAAGCGCAGCGGCTTCGTTAGAAGATCAGCCAACTGGTACGTACTCAGAGAGCCCGGAAAATTATATCCTCTTCGAAGATTGGCTCATGCGCACGATCAAGTTCTGCCACAATATTGACAAGAACATTATCGAGTATATATGTTTGAATAGAATCCGAACCTTGCGAAGATTTTGAAGCTTTTCTTCTGATAAAGAAAATATGAGTACGAACAAAAAGAGTTGTACTGAATCTGAAGACAGTTTAGTGGTGGAGAAACCATGGAGATGCATGTGTTTTTTGCACCAAGGGAGAGAAAACAACGAATAAACCAACATGTGATTTAGCATTTGTCACCGCCCACTTTGTGCATGGGATTGGAAACAACGGAAGGTGCCAGCAACAAGCAGTATTAGTGGCAATTCGATCAGTCATACTATCAATTGTAAAGGTTAAAAACTTGGAACAAGGAAAGAGGAATTAAACACAATAGTCCCACCAAGCCAACTCAACCAAAACTTAATTTTTTCAAATTTTTAATAAGAGGGTTAGGAGGAGTAGGAAATGTCAATTTTTCAAACGGAGTCCCGTAGGCACTCCGAATCATCACATGACATTGATTCTCAAAGTCATCGAACCAAGCCGTTACACTATTTACAAGCTTTGATATCATAGTATTAAACATGACTCTAATACCATGTCAAAAAATTGACTAAACCATACCAAAACTAAGAACATCTACAAATTAAAGCATACCTTTTGCCGTTAGCAAATTGTAAGGGTTCGTTTGGAACACAAAATTGATTGAATTGGAATTGGTTTAGGATTGAAATGTTATGGAATTGAATTAGATAGAATCGAATTCTCCCATTCGAATTTATTTTTTGCACAATCTGATGGTGTAAATTACTTGACCGGTCAAACTATACTAGACCGGGTATAGAATTGTTGGCTTGATTCAGTAAAGTAAAGAAAGTAAAAACACTCAGAATGACCGGTAGGACTTTAGGTGGAACACCTGTAGCCCGAATTATATTAAAACGGAGAGTGCCCGGTCACTTTTACAAGGGAGTTTAGAGAGAGTGAATTTGGATCCCCTTATTCGAGGGTTACAAGAGATATATATACTAGGCTGGGGGCAGGACCACGTGCGCCCACGTGGGGGCATGCTGCTGGCGTGGTGTGAAGTGACTGGCTCTGAGCTGCCTTGTCATCTTGCGCGGGGGGTGGCGCCCTTGTCGCGTTCTGGTTTGGAAATATTCCCTCAGCATCCCTGCAATTCCAAACACTACAGTCCAAGTCCTTTTGGATTCCTCCTGCCGACACTCCCCCAATCTCTAGGAACTGCACCGGTTGGTTCTTGTAGGTTGGCGTGGCCAACTTCGTAGGGTGAATTAGACGCCGGTATAGTTCGACCGGTATACTATCCGAAGTATACCGGTCAACCTTTTGGTCAACCAATCATCCCTTCGCCGACGATCCAGACCTCTCTTGCAAGTTTGACTTCTTTGACCGGTCAACTATCCGGTCTTGACCTTTGACCGGTCATGGGTGAAATACACCCATCATTAAGCCCTCCACTTCTCGGTTATGCAATTTTGTCATGAGCGGGAAGTAAAAAATCTGAAACAGGACTTCAAATTTCGAATTTTGGGCTTTTCCCGCCTGGAAATTTCAAAATTTGAATTTCAAATTTGGAAGAACTCGCCACGTGTTGAAATCCAGCTGCTGCAACAGTCGGCTGTCCCCGCGTCCTTTCGTCTGCCAAAGTATCATCATTGCGCCGCCCGTTGTGGCGCAATCACAAGGCGCCACGTCGCCTACTTTGGCCTCCCTCCTCCTATATAAAGGCTTTCAACCCTCTCACTTGCTCACATTTCGCCATTCCATCCTTCAGAGCTTTCACCGGTCAATCTCTTTCTCGCTTCTCAGCCCTCCGAGTCAAGTAAGCTTTTTCTCCATCTCTTTTTTCTTTCCCGGTTATGTCTCCCTTAGGTAGCGATAGGGTTTCGTCCTCAGAGGACAGCTCCTCTGAGGACTCCTCTTCTTTGACCGGGTCTTCTCACCCCAGTACCGGTCAAGTTCCAAATTCTTCTTTCCCCAATCCGCAACCAGTTAATCAGATGCCCGGTAGTATTCTGACGAGGAGGCGTGAACCGGTCGATGAGGAGCCGGGTCCATATGACCCTGAAAACGAAACCCGGGACGCCTGGGAGGAGCGGCTCCACGTTGCCGGTTACTTTCCACTCCCCACCTTTTATGTTCTTGATATTCCTTCCCATGTATCCAAAATTGCTTTGAACAAAATCCGTAGAAGGCTCCCGGATGGGTACACCCTTGTGTATGAACATGACTGGCCCAACATTGTCGAACCCCACCGGGAGGATAGAATAGGGTTTCATACGATCTCCTTAGACGCGGGCATCGTTTTTCCCCTTCGCCCCCTCCTAACCGAAGTATGCCATGCGTTTAGGATTTTACCCGGCCAGATAACTCCTAACGCCCACCGGTATCTTCACTCCTTTGTAAATATCTGTTCCCACCTCAAAATTGAGCCTTCCTTGCGCCTTTTTCTTTTTTGTTTTGAGGTCCTACCGGGCGGAACCGGCTGCGAAGGTTTCGTATACTTCAAAGGCCGCACCGGTAGGAAGTTTATTTCCGAAGTCCCCCAGAGTAACCGGGGGTGGAAGGAAAAGTTTGTTTTCATCGAGTTTCCCCCTTTCGTCACTCCCCTGGCCGGTCTTAAATGGAACGACCATCTGCTTAATCAAGAGTACGCTGCACCGGCCTCCGCTCCTGACTTGGAAGCGAGTCTCGAGGTCCTCATGCGCGGAGATCCTTTCACCGGGAGGGTTTTTCATTACGGCAGCTGGGTTTGGAGGGTCGAGTCGGGTGGTGAGGGTACCTCCCAGGCCCATGAAGCAGCGGGGCGCGGGGTACCCTCCCCG